>JAQFZW010001239.1:0-30558 GCA_034687055.1 Heteromurus nitidus
CTTCATAGTAGTCGTAGTTAAATGCACTATAATCGCAATTAGACAGTGAGGAATATGCACAGCAAAAGGGTTAAACTATGGCAAACTAAACTAGCTTACTTACTTTTAAAAGGTAGAGTCAGGCTCATCTATCCGATTAATTATATGGGGTCCTTCTATATGTATATATTCGTATAAGAGGAAATTAATCTTTTCTCTGCCACTATATGCGAATCTCATGCGAATGAAACAGTGTCATGCTTCAAAATGGAATTATGTGCAGAGGAAATGAGAACACATTCTCTTGCTCGAACGCTCACTTTTTCACTGCGGGTTGGGATTACATTATTATTCCAGATAGAACTCACGACCTTGCCTAGGTTTTTTTACCATCAAGTAGTAGCAGCGAGTATTATAACCGAGAAGACGTGACAGGCAGACATCAGTTGGACAGGGGATAGACCTGACTCAATGGAATCAGGGAATGAATTTAATTTTCCGTCGTTATTAGATGCGAAGTCAGTCGCATGTGAAATAAACAAGAACATTGTTAAGCTTTCGTGTAGCAGCGTGATGAATATTATTAAATCAATGTCAGTGTACAAATAATTATAGCCATGTTCTGATAGCTAGAGAAACACAAATTTGATACGTACAAGAGTTATGAGGTAGTACATATATGCTTGTTAGCATCATTTTTTAATGTGTAACAACTATAAATATACATAAATTTCGATATATGTATGTATTATATAAGCCAAAAAATTGCTCATGTTACTACTGTTTAGAGTCTTAGGCGAAACGTGGATGCAGCGGACGATTTTCGCGATTTCATGCTAGACGACTTTACGCTCGATGTAGACTTAAACCGCTTATGTTTTTTTCTTTCAATTACGAAAGCTCCTTTCTTATTATCTTTACTGCTGTGCCCATGTTTCGATTTGGAGGATTTGCTGTGAGACCTTCGAGAACTTGCAGATTTAAAACTCTTTGCGCTAAACTTGCTTCTATTAGATTTCATAGACGCAGCGGATTTATTTTTACTACGTTTCTCCATATCTTCATCTTCCTCATCAGAAGCTTCATCTTCTTCCTCATCTTCGTCGTCGGAATCGCCAGGTGCAGGTCTCTTTCGCTTGGATTTTGGGTCTTGTATGTCGATGATAAGCTTACCATCTTTCGACATTTTAAATTCGTCTTCTTGCTTCGCAGGACGCTCATCTATAGGACAAACAACAAAAAATCGTCAAGCCTCTCCCAGAAAAAAATCCAAAAATGAGTTTCTGTGAGAAAAAATGCACACGGCGCTTACTGATTAGAGATTTGGCGACGTCAGACGGATTCAGGAAATCTACAACTCCCTCTTTCATAACCAAAGGCGTCTTGTTACTCATTCTGACATCAATGTCCATGTCGTCTCCGCTTTCATCCTCTTCCTCTACATTTTCCTCGTCGTCTTTATCTTCCTTCGTCTTTTTCTCTCTTAATTTTTTGCAGATATTCTTAATCCTATTACGCATCTTCGGATCTTCAGCGTCGGTTATAATGGCCCTAACTCCCACTGCTCCAAATACTTTAATCATTCTTGCCAAAAGCTTAGATGAATCTTTCCTATGGTACTTAACATCAGAAACAGTAGCGCCTAATTGGGTCGCCCATGGCCCCAAAGCTCCTTTATACAATTGTAGACTCAAGCACAAAAGCTGCATGCTGTGCTTCCAAACCGTTGTATCCGTACTTGTTGAAAGATTGTACAAGCAGCGATCTACAATCTCAGGACTAAGGCTATCCGGTTTCAGCTCTTTATAAACGTAATGAGCAAATTTCAATGTGGAGGATACCATCAGCGGAATCGGAGACGACAGCCCAACCTGGATGATTTCCAATACATTCTCCACACTTTGTCCAGATTCCTATTTAAGCCAGGGATTCGTTTCTTTATAATTTACTGTTTGATGTGGTATACCAATCGAGCTGTGCAAATAAATGTTTAGTTCGAGCTTACCCTCAAGGACTGGCAAAACGTAGATACAAAGCCGGAAGCTAGCTTTCTCGTTTTCGCATTAACACTCAGGACGTTGATGATCACCTCCGGGAGAAAATCTTTAGCCCAACTGGTATTCTAGATCATTACCAATTAAATTTGATTATAATAAAATAAATTTACTTTTCGTGATCGCAGCCGAAATAAAAGTATATTCACTTGGATTTACACTAAACTTACTCTTGCGGTAACTGCTGAAATGCAGTCAAGTCTCTGAGCAGCAGCGTTTGATTTTGTTTCTGCCGGCGTTTGCTTCAAGGTATCAAAAAGTTTCAGTAAAACCTCAGGGCTGAGATTTTCGTTCTTGGCCAACGACGCCATAATTCTGTGTGCTCTTTTCCCATCTCCCGTTGTTACCCACTTCTTTGATGTCGAGTCTAGAATTTTATCTTGCAATTCTTTGTCAGACACGTGTTTTGCTAGGAATGCAACTAAATCAAAAACTGGTGATCCTGCTTCGTTGACTTCCATAGATAGTTTGCTCAGAGCTCTGAAATGACAATGCAGACATTTTAATTTGAGGAATTATCTTAAAAAGTTAAATTAAGAGGGGAGTTACTCCTTACCTGTTGGTCAGCTCAATAATAAAGTCCGAATCACAATGTGTAAGATATTTTTGGATGGTAGTGCCGACAGAATCTGCATGGCCTCTTAACGTTTGGGCTTCAGGTTTTGTTTGAATATATAAATTGAACAAAACGGGTAGGTAATTCTTGCTATATTTCTTAGTGATCTCATCGCATTGTGGCCATTCAATGAACTGTCTTAATGCTGATAATGCTTGCAGTCTAATGTTGGGCTTTTCCACGATAGCTTTGCCTAGTAATTCTGCAGGGAAATTCTCAGGATCTTTCGGGTTTCTACAGAATCCAACCAGTGACTCCCATCCCATTTCAAATTTTGTTTTCTTTCCCAAACCAGGTAGTATTTCCGTTTTCCAAAATGACAATTCTGAATTGTTAAGGTTTTCGTTTAGTAGCGGCAGAACAATTAGCCAACGTGTTGCAGGATCAACGTTGTTCCATATCTGCTGAACACCAAACGCTCTAATAAATTTTCCCATCGCAGAAGAAACGCCTTCAGCGTTTCTTAGTGGAAGAAGCTGAAGGAAAATGTCTTGAGCTGAAGCACAGTAGAAGTCCGGAGCCAAGCAATCCAGTAATGATTCCAAAATTTGCAATGCAATCAGATTCGGAGGAACACTTAGTAAGCTTTTACTTAGAATTCGAAAGCATTTCTCCAATACAATTGTGCTTATTCCTTCCGTTATAAGATGTGGGCAGTATTCTTTAAATGTTTTCACAACCGTGTCTCCATGATTTGTAATCCACAGCGGAACGGATGCCTCAAATAACATCGCGAGATAAGTGAAGTCAAAATTTGATGGGCCTTGCTTCAGTCTGACTAGTCCGGATAAAATACAACGGAGCCAAAGAACAAAACAATCCGTATTTCGGGTATCTGGTTGTAGTTCCCACGCAGCAACAATTAATTTTGAAAACAGTTCGTCTTGTGGATCACACTCTGCATCAGATGTGAAGTTTTCAAATGATTCGATGAAAAAACGGAATCCAATTTTCATGATGGGCGTGTCTCCACTTGACATAACACGCAATACTCCTTCAAAGATCTTCTTTGCTCCAGGTTTTGAAATGCTTGTTACTGACATCCAAATACTCAAAAGCAAGGTTAGCGCATCTGCCGCAACCTTTGTCTCACATGTAGGATAGCAAGCTAGTTGATCCAATATCCACCCAAGAACTAGCTTCGTCACTGAATTGTTCCCTGAACCCTTTTGAGAAACTAGCCGCTTAATTGCCAATCTCGCTTTCCGTCTCACTCTTGGTTTCTCATGCAGACAACACTTCAATATCGTGTAAATTAATGCTTGCAATTGCTTGTCATCTTCCAAGTTTAGCTGATCCTGTACTCGTGTAAGTTTCATTATCGCTTCAATACACTATAAAAGACAAGTAAATAAACAAGAAATATTTTTAATGGTGACCTTATTGCGATGTTATGTTGTTAAGAAAATTTAATCATATACATTTTATAAATAAAATCTTACGCTTCTTATTAATAAATCATTGTTGTTTTCCATCCCATGCGAGAGTATGATACCAATTTTGGGATAAATGTCATTGAATTTAAGTTTAAGAACAGCAGCGGATACCCGACCAATGATGATGCATACCAAAGACATGACTGGTTGATACTGCTCCGGTTGGCAGCTATCGAGGAGTGCAATCTGTAAATTTTCATAACGTTACACTATCATTGATTCGATCAACAATGATCAACCTTATACTTCTATTGTACGGAATAATTTATATCGTACTTCAACAAGAACTAAATCAGTGACTACAAACTTACAAACGTTGCAAAAAATTCGGTTTCATTCAATTTCCCACCAGCACCGTTAATGACTTCAGATGACGCAGCCAATATACTCAGCATTTCTTTGTGAACAAACGAGTCGGATCGGAATCTCTTCAGGAACCTAGACAGTAGTTGCACATCAAAATTAACTGTCATTCTGCTTATCCTCTGACTAAGACTGAATGATTATTGATTGATTTATGTACCTGTCAAAAGCGTTCGTCGAACATTTTGACCAAGCTGACGAGAGAGAGCGTAGAGTAGAAATAGAACTGAGCCCCGTTCCACAAGACACATCAGAAATACTTAAAGAGTCGATGTCAGAAGTTAAATCCTCCTCTTTCTCCTTCTCCACTCCCATCTGAATGGCAGCGACATTTTTCACAGTAAATAAAGGATTATCTGTAAATATTCAATACAAACTTGTTCATGCAACTGTTAAACGTTATGGCCCGACACACTTCAAATTTCATCGTCACTTCTTCAAACAGGCTGTAGGAAACAAACACACAAACTTACCAGAAACAGGATGCAGAAACTGTGAAGACGCCTGGTCACGGAACTTTGTCGTTCCAGGATTGGAAACGCAGCTGTGACCTTTAGCCCATCTATTCCCCTTTGACGCCCCTTTTGCATGGCTCCTACTTCCAGGAGCTTTTTTACCCGGCATGCTTCCTGTTTACAACTATGGATTACAAATCTCAGAAATTCTCACAACTCACATTTAACAGATGAAACATGAAACACACGTTATGTATTTTGTCCCATTTACTACTTTTAAATGTCAGTGTCAATTTCAATTCCACAAATAATGTCACTAAAACAAAACCTCAAAATAACAAGCTTTTAGAACAGACTGATTGTGATTGTAGGTGCTTTTAGCTCTGGGTTCGTCTGAAGTTGTTGAATGTTCATGAAAATGTGTTCACATGAAAGCATGCAACAACACGGGTTCAAAAGGCAGGTGTATCCGCTCCGTCTAGCTATTTATGGGGTAACGTGATACCACTCCCACACCATATTCTAAAGAGCAACTCAACATACAACGATCTCTTGAACAAAGACAAGAAGTCGCATTTTTGCATGTAACGGTGCAACGCTGAGAAACTTCAAACTATCATGTCCTTTCGCAAAATACGGGAAGGGATTCCGTCGAACCTAAATTGGTGAAAAAATAGCTTTATTGGTTTGGAATGATAGTGTAGTACTTATCGTTAGTCCAGGAATAATAATGATTTAGAAAACAACACCTGTCACCTGTGCATCGGACAGAAATTAATTTAAGTAATTAGTAAATGTGCAATTGCATTTCATGCAAACATTACACAAGGACACACAGGAGAATTTTGGTCTTTCAAATTGGAATTTGGATATAAAGTTTAGTTTACGTAAGTAATTCACTGCATAATACATAGATAGATGCAGAGATTTGCAAAGTAGAATCTCTTCGTAGTTCAGACAAATTTTTATCCCCTACTAACGGTAAGTCCCATGTTAAATTTCACACGTGTCTACAAAAAAGATCGGCACATCCCATTCATATTAAGTACCTCCCTATGCTGCTAAGTCCCATGTAAAATTTAAACACCTTCGGAATGATGATGTCACGAGGGTCATAATATGGAAATGAGCACCTAATTTGCATAATTTCGAAAAATGATAGTATCAAAAATAGATTTTTTGGTGGGAAAATTTTGTATAAGAATTTCAACATAGGACTTAGCATTATGAGTTAATTATCATGGGAGGGGTGGGTGGTCTTTTTTGTATTTGATTAACCAGTGTGAAATTTAACATGGGGCTTAGTAGGGGAATGAAATTTTGTTTGTACTAACTATGTATTATGTAGTTAATCACTTTATTTGGGGGGGGGGAATTTTGTATAAGAATTTTCAAAAATATGCAAATTATGTGCTAATTGGCATATTATTTTTCAAGAAAATTGAACAGGTATAGGACAAGGCTTGTATTTTTTTCGGGAAAAAATCAATCTTATTCTGCATTATTTTATGATTCGCATAATTTCTCTTTACATCTCTTCACATAGTAAAATCTTTGATTCAGTTTTTTGGCAAACATCCTGTAATGGTGATAATGATGCTATATTGATTCGGTGACTTCATTTTGGTTAATACAATTTATTATGCGAAATGCGCACCATATACATATGTGAAGAAGGCGATACGTCTGCAATGATGATGTGCGAATGAGGAATTGCATTGCACTCTATTGAGCATTGACCTATAAGCTTGAGTTTTTTAGTAAGGAAAAACGTAATCAAAAAGGATTTGGGAATACCTTCACAAGGATACATCAACTTGGCTCTCTCCACACATTAATACCTACCACGCAACTGTTCATAAGAGTATGTATGTATTCCTTTTTTATTCCACAATAGCCTCTACTTTTTTATGCAAGGAATATTGTGTGTATGTATGTATGACTTTACACAATCCCAGGCCAGGCCAAACCAGGCAACTTTTTAGTAGTGCTCAACTCTGATCATCCTCATATTCCTTCATCTCTCGCCGTTCTTCACAAGTGCGGAATGGAACATTGTATATTAGTGGATTTGATATGCCTATAATATGCTCTATGCCCAGTCTCGTACATGTTATCTTCCCTTTTCATTCTTATGTGAAAATGCACGAATTTCTACCTCTATACCTATAAAGCCTTCCTCCTCGTTTTTTTTGTACTTTACTTGACTGTTTTAGATAGCTGCTTTGCTTTTTAGAGAGAAAAGTTTATTACGTACGTATTGCATGAGCCACTGCCACTCTACAAGAAGAGCGAGAGCGTATATACCGACTACCGACAAGACCGAATATTGAGGGTACATCTTTAATATGCACACACGAAATAAAAAAGAGAAATATATATAAAAAAGTTCAGTTTCGATTCTGCTGCTCTTCTCTTCAACAACCACTGCACTGCACACCCAATCAAGTTAAGTACGTATGTGCTTTTTTAAAAGGCAGTACGTATTTTTTGGAGCAGTACGCTGAAAAAAAGGACGACGAAATCTCTGTTAATTAAGTGCAAACTGCAAGTGAGCTTGGAGCACGGAGCAGGTATGGTCATACAAAAATTATTATCATGATTTAATTATCTTAACCAATGAGGCAGAAATAAGAGGGGGATATAGGACCTCAGGAAAGTGTGCGAGATGTGCATGGGACATGAGAGAGAAGAGATGAACATAATGGTCATTGATGTGTTGACGACCTGAGAATCTCTGAGATTAGGGATAATATACTTGGTTCTTGGTGTAATGTAATGCCATTAAAATGCCTGCAGACATACACAAAAGTCAGAGAGGATCTCGTCTCTGAACGTCCATGTCCAATACCTCAAATATCGCGTCAACTCAAGTGATCTCTGTTGTGTGAGTGTGTGTGCCGTGCCGACGTGAGTTTAGAGGCATGTATTGTCACATTTCACATCGTTTATCATTATCATCATTCATGAACATCTGAACATGATTAGCAGAAAGTTAGAAATATCGTGGTCAGGCAGGAGATGAGTTCAGAAAGTATAAAGGTTTGATGAATAATTAATTCGACTTTCTTGTTGCTTGTCCCTTGTTCGTATTGGTTTCCAATTAAACTCGGATAAGAATTTGTGAAAAATATTGGAATCGAGAGCGACGAGAAGTTGCAGTTGCAGAGCTTCTGGTAGGAGATTTGCACACTTTTCGCATTTGACGTAAAACGTTCTCGACGTTGTTTTACTAGTCGGTAGAAAGGTTTTGTGTGTTAATTACAAATTAGTGAAAATTTATTACGCAAGATACAATTGGGAGATTCCAAATTAATTTGTACTGCTCACACCGGTTTGAGTGCGCTATACCTCAAAGTCAAAGTAAAATAGATAGGTTTTAATTAAGGATGGAGGAAACCACAAAAGGTTCCACTGCCATTTCTGTGAATAGTCTCATATTTGCATTATTTGCAAATTAGTTGTGGATGCAAGCTGACACCCATCAAATCAACAGCTGATTTTTGCTGACAGCTGAGCTTGTCATTTTAAAATGTTCGACTAGAACAATAATGCACTTTCTTTCTACACGATTCACTGAAGAATTTTGTTTATTTTGTACTGCGCTCTAGTATTATTTTCATATTTTCTAGCGGTATTGATGGTTGATTTATGATGTTTATTTCAGATTGTGAGCCTTCCCATCCTATAGAACACTGTCCCCTTCAAGAGGGACGCGATAACTTCTCTGCAATGCCTGTAAGAACTGAAAAAATATTTCCTCCACTCCCAGCAAATTCGAAACAACCTGGAGTGTGTCCGTCTTTGCTCTATAATGGGTCCAGGTTTCAGGGTCATCAGAAGAGCAAAGGAAATTGCTACGACGTTGAAGTTATACTGCAGGTAAGTAGTTATGTATATTGTGAACTTGAAATGCATTTAGATTTTTAACTTGTGTAAAAAAAATGATCAATGTATAAAACAGATTTTTAAAATCTTTGCAGCATGTAGATGAAGACAATGGGTATTTGTGTGGATACCTGAAGATTAGAGGTTTAACGGATGAGTACCCCACTCTAACGACGTTTTTCGATGGAGAAATAATTAGCAGGAAGCATCCGTTTCTGACAAGAAAATGGGATGCGGATGAGGAAGTAGACAAGAAGCATTGGAGTAAATTTACATCTTTTCATCAGTACTCAAAAACCTTTAACGTGGACAATTTCGACTATGAAGCTCTGAAATCGACGGATTACGTTTTCATGAGGTGGAAGGAGCACTTTCTCGTTCCGGATCATACAATTAAAGACATCTCTGGCGCAAGTTTCGCTGGATTTTATTATATTTGTTTTACTAAATCAGATGCTTCAATTGAAGGATTTTACTATCATCGGAGCTCGGAATGGTAAGCCTTATTTTTATTTTTGCATTCTCATTCGTCCGGAGCCTGAGTATACAATTTTCATGTTTTTGTTTCATGATTTATACAGGTTTCAGTCCTTAAACCTCACACACATACCGGAGAAAAGCTGTCAGATTTATCAGTTCCGGTAATTGCCCAGCAGTTAGCAATAACGTGTTAGGTAGTCTGTAAATTTTATTGTACGCGTAAGTGCGAAATTCTTATTTAGTCTTCTTCGACAACCCAATTTCTGCTTTTAGGGATGAGATAAAATCGAAGAGCAATTCTGAAAAACTAAATTGCTCGAGTCTGTTTTACTTGCAATTGGTTTCGCTGCTTGTCGTTTCACATATTTATAACCTGTGTTGATGGGAACTTGTAGAAATTTGTAAAAACCATCTCCAATCTAAAATATCGTGAAAGAGCCAAAGAAATAGAGAGGTAATTTTTAATACAATAGTTAATATCCAAGATTGCTCCGAAATCCTTTAGTCTTGGTCCTAATGAAGACTCGACCCAATTTCGCAGAAGGCTTGGCAAATAAATATTGTATCAAACATGACCTGTCAGTCCCTTATTATCCGCATAAATAGAGAGAATTAGTATATCTTTGCATAATGTTCGTTCGATAATTTAATGGTTGCTGGAAAGCCAGTGAAGTTTTTGTTATAGTGTTTGTGCAAGTGTAAGCTGGAAAATAATTTCTCACGGTTTGTATGCTTGCTGGTTAATATCTCAGTTATATCGCTTGTTAATAGCATCTAAGACGATGTAGTCATATAGTTTTTGTCATATCCCGTTAGTTTTTTAAAACCAGGAATGTTGTGTAGTAGTGGTCTGTATTTATTTTAAATACGTGGAACATAATGGCGCTAATTGTGTTGTATTGATAATGAGTATACAAAACAAATGATTACAGGTAGATTTACTGTATTTATACTGCTAGTGTGTAAGTAGGAACATAATTGAAAGTCAGTTTGTTGATTAAGCTCGGCGTTACAGATTGTTATACACAAATCCCTCGTGTAAAAATGAAATTAGGGTTTGATGGTTACAGGTAACATAATTCAGACTCTGATTGATACTTTGTCATTGATGGCCTCCTGTGGTGCATGGACGAATAGACATAATATGAAACCTTCCTTCGTGGAGTGGAAAACTTAATATTTATGAATCGTTATAATTGTTCGTGAGCAAAATCGTATGCTTTCAGCTTTATGGAAAGTCAGAAATAGTGTAACTGTGTACTCAATTTACTTTTTATGATATTAACATTTAACGAACTCGGTTTACTAGAACAGTTGCGACTTTACACTTTAGACAGTGCTATTTACAAGGATTTTTACTTTAAAAACTTACATAAGAAAGTTTGTGGTCGTTAGTGAATCTGGATTATGCTGTATAATAATTTCCTTGAACCAAGTCCTTCAGGTACCTGTGCCGAGTAACGTTCAGCCTTGGTTTTAGATTTTTTAGGTTGCCATTTTAGGCTCATATTGTTGCAAAATGGCACGGTTCATTTGTTTTAATAACCTGACGAAAATATAACGATCACAATTCCTAAGATTGTTGTGACCGGTTAGTATCATGACTGAACGACACCAATCCCCATAAGGGACTACATTCGTCAAAATTTTCTTATACTTCCAGAAAAGCAATTTATTTTATATCGCCAGTCTACATGTTACGGGTCCGTGCTTGTTTTAAATTTTACTCAAATAGAATTGAATGGGACATAGAAATATGAAACTGTATTTGTCGTTGGATTATCGGAGATTTGTGATGTTTTAGTTTGTTTCGATCTTTATTGTTGTAGAGTAGACGTACAAAATCCTTTTACTCACTTATAAATTGTGAAAGAATTGGAAAACTTGTCTTCTTTTACCAAAGTATGATAAGGTTTTATTGCTTATTTCATTACATACATGCAATTGTATTTTTAAAAGCTGAATAATATTGTATCGTGACAGGTCGGAATAAAATAATTTTTCAAATTGTCATAAGATTTCCTTAAAAAGAAAATCATTTTCAGGTCATACAAAGTCATAATACGTTCTGATGCGCGCTTACACGCAAATGTTCATGCTGTGCTTGATCATGTGAATATGTAATGATTTTTTATAGAACATCGTGATCATGATTATGCTATCAAATTTCTAATGAAAATATCGCCCTGATCCGGTTTACGTTTTACTTTAATATCAATTCGTAATTGCTTACTACTACAGTACTACATTCTCCGATGTATACAATACCGAGTTGTTTAACCTGTTTAGGCCCATGCGATTTTCAATCGATGCATTTTATGCTTACATGTGGACCATTAATTGAACGAAAGGGTGGTTGATTGTGACCTTGCGATGGAATGAGTTAAGAAAAAATTACATCAGCAAATATTCTCTCACGATTAGTTGACTGCAACTGCAGCAAAATCTTTCAATTTTATTAGCGATATGCATTGTTGATAACTCAACAAAAAGGAATACTGTTAATTCTTTGTTAAAAATGCGACATACTTGTACATATTAATGAATATAAGTTAGTTTGGTATATGAGTTTATTGCTCATTTGAGCAAGCTACAAAATAATATGGCATAATATTACTATTACTGACTTCAACATCTCATTTTTTCCTCCATCAACGCACAATAAAAATTCAACCCAAAAATATTGCATAATATTAAGCGACCCACATTCTCTACTGTCTCATACATTTTTCCGTTTTGTGCCTACATCAATCTTACATGTGTAATACGTATATATTATTAACGTAAAAAGTATCAAAAATTATAACTAATAATAATGCACGTACAAAATATAAACCCCATTAAGTTCAATACATTTAGTATACGGGATTAGATTTTTTTTGGGAATGTTAAGTACACCAAGGTTGGTTACAATGGTTAAACTGGTAATAAAAAACGTCAACTTTGTATCGGATTATAACATTAGTCTTGTGAATTTGTGATATGTATTCGTACATATATAGGGTTAAATTAATTTAAAAATTGCGTCTAGTAGTGCTAGTGAACAAGTTAGTGGTGCTGGAGGCTGTTCTCTGTTGCATAACACCGGAGGACTGCGTGACACTCTCTGAGACTTGCTGCCGAGTTTCCATTCTCGCAAAATTATTCGACGCTTCCATGCCCAGCGAGGAGTCTGTGTCTTCCTCCAACGGTGCAAACTCTACGATTTCAGTCGACGATCTATCGGCAATGGAGCGTGCAGCTCCTGGAATGGATGAAACAACTGATGAGTCATCATCACGATGATCATCCACTCCAAAGTCAACCATCATCTCTGTCATTGATCTCACATCCGTGATGGACTTTGACTCTGTGGCTGTCGTATCGGAGGATCTCTTACGATACATTCGACTCGGCTTGATTGGGGCAGACGAAGACACAGAAGATGAAACTTCACTTGTAGAATCTGAGAATAGTCTATCATCATGGGTGGGATGTTCAGGGTATGAAATGGTCCTAATGATGACGTCCCACTTCTCTGGCTCGAAGAGCTTCTCGAACCTTGTGTCCCTTCGAATTCTCTCGTAGTCTTCTCTGTAAGTTGCCTCCGTGAGGAGCTTACGAAGAGTCGACTCCGAAGTAATGATTTGCCTCCACCGCTCTCGATCATCTTCGGTGAGAACTGAGGCAGTTTCAGAGTCATAGTCGGCTTCCGCCAATGGTCTCACTTCTTCAGGAACGGGCGACTCCAAAACGCGGAATAGCACCTTCCACTTCTCATTCCATATCTCGGTATCATCCTGTTGAAGTTTTTGCATAGCTCGCGAAACCGTTGTGCGATCAATGTCCTCACGGGATACTTGGTTGCGTCTGATGTAACTTTCTTGGCTGAGGCTTGTGTATCTTGGCAGTATTGGAGCTTCCTCGACAGCGGACCACCCAATGGAGGATACCTCTGTTGTTTCAGAGCCTTTGGGGAGAACACACAAGAAATCATATTATAATTATGCATTGCATCTTATTAATAGTAAAAAGTTCATTTTGTAAAGCGTTGTCTCAGTATACCCCTTTCCCAAGACTCTTCTTCATCTCGTGGGTGCGTCCTAATCTGTACATCCCATCTTGGCTGGTCTTTGCGATACAGTTGCGTGATTTCTCTCGTCTTCCGTTCCTCATCTTCAATCAACCGTCTTTCAACGATGGTCTGTGCATGGTTTTAAAAACATTATGATAGCGTTTCATCACAAACATTGTGAACACATAATTCATCAAATTCTGCACTTTTTTACCTGAACATAAACATCATCGACAGTGTGAACAGAAACCTCTGGTTTCCTCAGGGCCAGAGGTTGTACATAGCGAGTTTCGGTATCGATTTCCTCCTTGTCAACAACTGTAAGATGGTCAACCAGTTCGGTTGTTTGCACGTGCCTTTGGGGATATAGTTTAACCTGCAAGATCCAGTCATTGATAAAAGGACCACAGTTACTTCAATACAGGTTCAGCAAGTGCATATTAATTTTACTCATACGTTTTATATCACAACTGCCAATCATTACTATTAGCGTTATTGGTTTTTTACCTGCTCAAATACGGGTGGCATCGGTGCTGGTCTTCTTGGAGGTGGATGAAGTTCTGGTATATGCACAGCTCTCGCCACAGAGCCTTCCTCAATGGAGCTGATGGAACCTTCTGTCTCATAATAGGCAGTGGTTTGCATTGGTTGTTCGGCAACTCGAAGATTAACCTCAAAGTGAGGTTTGGCAATGACTGCAGGTGGAATGATTTCTGTCTCAACGGCAGCATGAGTATCAGAATACTCCGAAGACGCAGTCTCTGGCCGTTGCGTTTCTTCGATGGAGGAAGGATAGTCGGATGCCAACGTCTCTTCCAATGGGACTTCCGAAGAGCTTGCAGACGGTGCTTGAACTCTTGGGATTTTGAGAGGAGCAATGACTGACCCAATTGTTGACAACTTCTCGCTTTCTTCTTCCATTTGTCTGGAGAAAGTATGTTTAAAGGAGTTGCATGTAAAACCAAGACTTATGCATTTTCTGGAATTATTCATCAAACATGCCATATGTAACATATTTGCATTCGGGGTTCTTACGAGAATGGTCGCTTGATGATCTGGATGTTCCTCTGCTTGAGACAGTAGTATGAGCATCCTAATCCCAGCAACATAATTCCAAGAAACATGATAGTGCAAATGATCATGAGCACTTCAAACTCCTTCAGTGGCTTTGGCAGTGCTGCTACCGCAATTGGAGGCCTGTTTATTCAACAAGAAATGAGCTACATTAGTGCAATCTCTTTATTGTATAGCGTTTTTTAATTCTTCATGATTAACGCAAGGGAAACTCCATAAATGCCAAGTAGGCTAGTCATCTTACTGTAAACGGGGAACTGGAGGCGGTACGACAATTGGTGGAGGATAGCGGCAAACAACTGTGATGACTTCATCCCCTTCCATTTCCAGCCCAGGGTGGAAACGTACAATAACATTGTTTGTGAAAACACGAGCTGGATCCTATTTATAAAAAAGCATATTATATGGGACATGAGTTACAGCGCTTGGGTTGGAAATTATTTGGCACGAAACACATTATTTGCATTCGCATTTTACGAGCTTCAATGAGTCAATACCCCCACGGCGATGCTGATTAATTTGACTCACAAGATCCAAAGTTAAAACACTCCAGTATCATAAGATTACATAAGAAGCTCACAGAGAGAGGCTTAATATTTCATTTCAAATTCTAGTCAAGGTCTTTAATAACCATAAATCTTTTCCATTTAAGGTCCTAAGTCAATATTTGATTCTAAAGCAAGCTCATTTTTCTGGCAAATGGCAATCATAGACGAATTTATTTTCTGCTCACACGAATCGAATTCGAACAATGACACCTAACATTCGTAATGGTATAAAGCTCTCGAGAGTCGATCGAGACTACTGCAAAAATGGCCCCGTACATTGTCATCAAGTAATCACCGTAAAGCCATGCAAACACTTCCGCGTTGTCCATATATGACTTGTGAACAATAATCTACTTTTCATTCTCCTATTGTAATTGTTTAGCCAAGACCAAATGCTCTGCAACTAAAGACTTCATTTATAATCTCACTCCCCACAGTTTATTTGCGATACTGATTGAATTTTTCGAGAGTAAATTTAAAGCGGTACAATGTCCAATAGAGTGCTGAGCTAATATATATTGCATGAATGAATCTTGAAGCTGCTCTCATCTCAACTTCTGCTGGACGGACCTGTCGAAAAGAGATTGTTCTTCTTGTAAGCTAGAAAGGTCTCCGCCCAAATAAATGCTTCAGCGTAAATCCTTCCCTGACATTCCTCTATTCAGATATGACCTCATCACAAATCTCACCTGCCGTATGCCATTCTCTTTTTTTTGATCCCACTGTTTACAGAATTGTACTGCCGATTTCAAGAACACAAATAGGTACTTTCGCATCAGTAACGTTTGTCTAAAAGTCTTGTATGCTAACGCCCACTTGCATTTTCGCAGAATGCATGAAACAGCTCACCTGCGATTGAACTTCATTTTATTTTACAAATATGGACATTTATAATATGTCATCATTTCTGTTCTGAGATTAAACCAGGTAGTGAATGCACGTAGAGAAGTGAGCATACATCAATCCAATCCAAAGAGAGCGTGTCCCTTTCTAAAACTTGGCTTTTGCATATGTTCTTCCTTGAAATGGAAATTTGCAAAGTCTCAACATATTTTTTTCTCGCAAAAGTATGATACACGGAAAGTTACTTGAACGTGCGCAATATCTTACTCACGCAGTTAGATTTTTAGCCCACTTGAGGAGGATTTTGACTTTTTTGGAGAGAAGTGAATGCATGAAAAATGTGCAATTTCAAGAAATTGGCACATGAAATATGGGCAGGCTTTGTGCATAAAAAGTGATAATGAAAGGGGGTTCACAAGTATAGAACAAGAGTCGACTCTCTGAAGTCATTGTCTGAGCGAGATTCCAAAATGGCAAATCCTTCCTTAGTCAGCATCATAAGACGTATCGTACACAACCCGATACATATCTAACAGCACAAATAAAAATGATAATTGTATGCATGGTTTATGTTACAACAACCTTCCAAGTATAGAATCTTGTGCACTTGTTGTTGCTGTGCTATTCAAAGTTATCATCCTACATTTGCAATTTTTTTTCCTGCATACATATTTAAATCATGTAGGTATAAGAATAACATACTTATTACTACTTTTGCAAAATGATAAAGTGGACTGCTTCAGCCCACACAGGTTCTTGTACACATCTCAAATATGGCCTTCACGTAATTATTGCTTCAGTCGCATTCTATCATGTCAAATATGAGAGTGTGGTTGACCAATGCGCCAAAAGAACCTAGAAAAGGGAATGCTACCCATAAATGCCCTTCGTAATGCAGATGTTAGCAACACCTCTGCTCTGAAGAGGTCCTCCTCTAACGTAAACGTGAAGTACACTCGAATTCCCTTTGTACATTAATCTTTGAACTTCAACAAGAAAAGGGGTTGTAGTCGGTCGTTGGAAGGAATTAGCAAACTAAACGGTTTTGATGTTGATATATGTCTTGCAAATATAAATTCATTGTCATGTCCTATCACAAAATTTTGCACTTTGTATCCATTTTTATAACCATGCAGCTACTTTTTTATACGGTCATCAAGATCAGAAAAAAAGTTATCACATATCTCTCCCATTTATTTAATGTTGTGTTAAAGAAATTAAGCACGTAAGAAATGATTGAGAGAGAATGCTGCGTGTGTTCGTTCGTTATACCTGTTTGGTGCCACATCCTTTTAGGGGAATCTCAAGTACGGCAAGCGTATCCCCCGAACCGGCGCCATAACAGGCACTGTTTCGGTCAAAGTCCGCGTAAACAAGTCCATAAAATTTCTCGTTGAATTTGAGCTCGACATGCATGTATCCTTCAGCACAGTTCAATACTGCCATAGTTCGGTTGAGTTTGATTTCCGGCTGCAGGGAGTCCAGTTCGGTAACCTTTCCTGCGAGAACGGCGGTCGGTGGGAGCTTCTCCGACCCATAACCGCCATCAACGTCTTGCAGATCATAGTTGGACTGGCTGTTTGCTAATTTGGCAGTGAGTAGCAGCACCAGACTCCAGCTTACACTTACGGAAAATTTCCTGTAGAAATAAAAATAAATCATGTTAAATTTGAGCTTTTGGAATCTTAGGATTGACATGGGTCATATTTTTACATATAGCATACAGGAATGATATTAGGAATGAATGATATATGTAAGACATTCTCACTCGACGAAATTACACATCTAATCTACATGACTCAAATGAAAAACTCGGATGGTACGAATTTCCGATTGAGTGTGCCAGTTTGTATTAGTATTCATCAACACCAATGCCTCCTTTAACTCAAACACGTTCCTTCCATCAATAAAATCTTCTAATTATTGACTGACAGAGGGCTCAAGCCAGAAAGAAATCTCACTTTCATTAGCAAATAAAATATACAAATTGGCTCATTCTCATTTGTGCAGCAGAGCACACGAATGTGTATGAGATGTGGTAGCGACGTATGACTTGTGGATTAAATTATTACCCATGAAAAATTAAGAATCAACATATGCGCATGCTGCCGATACTCTTCTTTTGGCAAAGGGTTTGAGTTTGAGCTTGAGGAGTGGAGTCGAGGTGTTGTTTTGATCTTCCTGCAGATTTGATTAACGAAGTTTGACGAATTTATTTCTTAAGGTTGAATCATTTCTCTCTCGATATCATATATAATATCTCCGTATCCCTGTACATATACTCACTGAATACAAATTTCGATGTCCAGGATTAATACACAAAAATGAAAACCTACACGCACGCACATGCTAAAAAGCTGACATAATTCCATGCAATTTTTGCGTGATGATGAAATTGCCAAGACCAAACCTCAAAGATGACACTGTAGTTAGAACCTACAATGCAATTGTAGTCAGAGTCAAAAATATATTTAGCTTGAAGCAATCTTTAGCGAAAGAGTTATGATACAGTTGGAGTCGTGGGCGGTGTTTGTCTTTCCGAAGGCCTTGTAGAACACCTCAAGAAAGTAATTTTGCAGATCCTTCAACTATTTAAATGTACATTTCATATATTTGCACTTGTACACCTCATCTTCTGTGATGAATAAATACATGCACATCGTCTTTGAAAGATTCTAAGTTCAGCTGTCGCCTTCGTCTTACCACCTCATCTGCTCTTGGTTCATCAAACGTGTATCTTTCGTTATATCAAACAATGTCATCATTGCCAATTCACACACAAAAGTGCTTCTTGCTCATTACGCTGATTTTGAACTTAACAAGGGTTTCTCAGTACCAACATTTTCCGTTTGCAAAATAGATTGCAAAGTGGATACATGTTCACCCTAAAACGAGAGCAATGTACAACATGCGTGTACATTCTTCTCTGCCAAAGAAGATTTTTCTACTCAAGAAGAAGAAGACTACTTAGAAAAAAATTGCGAAAAGGAGACAAGACACATAATGGCAATAATCATAATAATAATCATGACGAAATGTAAAGGGGTCTCATGAAAGAAGACATTTTGATATGAGTCTGGATACAAAGTATGTATATGCATCTCCTTTGCCCAGAAGCATAGTCCACGGATAAAAATTTATTTTGGCAAGATCCTTTCAAGAAAATGCTTGATTACTTTGGCCAAAGAGTATTTTGGCATGTTGGTGACGAGGAATAATGTATGCTAATGTGGGACTTTGAGTGTGGTGCTTCTCCTCAACTTTAACCTTACGAATTTGTCTGCCTGCTGCTGCCTTCAGTCTTCCCACACGCAGAAAACTCTCTCTCTCCCCCTCACACACTTTTTTAGCTCTACGAAAATGTTAGTCCAAAACTATATTCCCTTTCGGCATGAATTTACCCTAGATTACAAACATAGCGTATTCCTAAACAGATCGTGATTGAGCCAATGAATTTTCTCTTTCGCGGAGATGCACATCTCTTTATTACCAGCATAGGACGCAAGTCAGCAAGCAGTTATTCTTCCAAGTCGCGTCGCAGCGTGCGACATAGCAGGAGGATGAGAAGCAAGTGCAGAAAGAAGAAGCTGCCCTGCATGTTCCACGAAACGATCAACTGCGTGAATGAGTAAAGTAGTTTAATAGCAGTGATATATATGTATATAGCGCACAAAAGTCCCATGAACTGATAGAAACAGAGAGAGAGAGAGAGAGAGAGAGAGAGAGAGAGAGGAGCACACACGAACAAGGAAAAAAGACGTCATCATTCCTCTTTTCCTGAATTGTACATGCACCATTACACAGAGTTGGCGAAATCCCATCTGATACGTTCAGGATAAGGAGAGGACTCTGCAGATCACACAAAACTATAAAACAGCGAAAAGTGTACGCAGTTTCGTCGAAAGACATGCAGACAAAAACTACATGCTTTATCATCATGATGTATTTAAAGATTGAACCGCAAGCGGTATCATATTATTGTTCTCCGTTGATTGTTACGAAACAAAGTGAACTCTTGGTAGAACAAAACGAGATCTGCTCTTGCGATGAAAATATATAGCGTTTTATTCCGTCCCCGATTACAGTTACCTTTCTTATTTAAAACCTCTAAAAATGTCTAACTTATGCTCTCTCACCTTAATCATTCAAAATCAGTTTCAAAATACTTGCTCCAAAGTTTCAGGAAAGAGTCAATAGGGCGATTACACAAACAATGATTTTTGAGTGAATCATGTTCTTCAGCGTTCAGCCACATCGTCATATTTAGTCTCTCTTTAAAACAAGAAAAGACCACGACTGATGTGATGAAGCTGTAAATCCTGAAAGTGTAACGCTTCATTTTATAAACCACATCATGATTTACTTGTACATTTGTACTTTTTTTAGATTTCCGATAACGTAAAAGTATTTTCATACTTCCTTTTACGAATATTTATCAATCTCTGAAAGATTGAAAAACGGTAATTCCATTGCCACACCACCATGCATTTCTCCCACTTCCTTTTCGCATATTTTTTGTCGTATTCATAAACCGTGAAATACGTGGGTAGTTTATATTTCTATGCATATATCCGTCGCAGCTTCATAATATGTAGGTTTTAGAGTTAGACTCTACACCTATCAGAAAAAAGCTGCTCATAAAACGACAGTTGGACATGCATGAATGAGTGAGGAGCTCAGAGCGAGTCTCTAGCTCCAGGTGAAAGTCGGGACTTGGCCCGTAGACAAATTACCAAGTGTAATGAGGTGGGCGTTGGTCTCTCCTCAGCCATAAATTACACATCTCATGAACCGTATATTCATTTTCGTAATAACGTTTCGTCTACTCTTTCCAGCTCAATTGCCATTGTTTAAGTCACGAAGAATATGAAATGCTTCGAATTATGAATAATATTATAGGATATAGTCTCGTTGGCTTTTTTACTCTCCTCGACACGCTCTCAACCAACATTTTTTCTTCTCTTCTGTTCTGATATGGGTACTTTGTACTTGTACTTCTGATGATAATCAGATTTGGTCGACATACTAGTCGATACAATGCGGCATTTGTACTCTGCTGATAAACCACACGGCTTATAGAAAGGAAGAAGAAGTCTTTCAAGTAAAAATATAATGCACTTTCCGATCATCTTATACATTTTATGTATGCACATAGTAATCAGATGGATTTAATATAAATATACATTTCCGCTAAGAAAGATAGAAAATCTGTGTGCGCAAAGCAAAGCTCAAGAATCTTTTTTTTCAGAAGCGGAAAAACGATTGCGATTCTGAATTCTCTCTCTCTCTCTCTCTCTCTCTCTCTCTCTCTCTACAATTGTCACGGTTTTTATAATAAGATGAACCCAGTGGCAATGCAGTGGGAGAAGCTATATAGAAAGTATAAGTACAAGTGAGTGGCAATGATGAGTATTACAACTATCCTTTCCTCATTCCAATCTCAATCTTTAATTTGAAATACACGAAACGAAGGTTTGCTGTTGATAGTGCGTTGTGAGAAGCAGAGAGAGAGAGATTATTGCATAACAGAGCTTCGTTACTTTCGTTCACGGGGTACCACACCGCATTAGACACCGTCACACACATCTTTTTCCTACCTCACTCACTCACCCACACAAACGTGTGTCTTTGTGTGTGTGCACTGCAGACCAACACCAGAGATCGCATAATAATCTTTTGTTTCGTCTCGCAGAAGCAGTTTGTTTTTGTTCCAAGGCAAGGATTTCAGCAGTGCTTTTATTGCAATTGCCATCATCTTTATTCCCTCGTAAAGTCCATTTGCTTAGCTCTAGAAGCAAGGTTCAACGTTATTCCATTAAGCACACTGTCGTACACTGTCATTATTACGACGGTAAGGCATATATAGTTCGAGTATTCATGATAACAATCAGAGAGTGAAGATCGAGTTATGTGTGTACGGCAAGGTGAGGAAAATGTTTCCTTCCATGAAATTACCTTGAAGGTCTCTCACTCTTCTGTCTTTTTTAGTGGGGAATGGATGGACGGTTGCAGTAAAACACGAGGAATATGCATAAGAGATGCTCAAAGTTGTATGCATAATATTTTCATGTTATTGTGGTTATGATGTCTGTACATACACGCTGTGGATGTTAACAGGGCTGCAGAGGTATTACATTGTCAAATTACGTCACAATCCTTGCCGCATTACATTACGGTGAAGACGTGTTTTAAAAGCAATGCATGCATAAGGTAACATTTTTTGTTACTCATCCTTAACGATTAGTCTCCGAAGGATGTCCAACTCTATGAATTGTGCTGTCGACGGAAAAATAAAAAAAATGAATGAGATTACGTATATATTTTTTTTCTTCGAATTTAATCACTGCGAACTAACTTGAGGCATTCAATTTTCCTTCAGTTCGTATAAAACAATAGGATGGTAATGGTATTATTATGGCATACATGTTTTTTAAACTAAAGAACACGTATGCACACATTAGCTATGCATCGTAATTCGTACGTGCAAGATTGTTCCTTTTGGTAGGATAGGAGGAACGCCTGCAGCTTGCACTGATATCAAAATGGGCAATCACGTTGATCTATTTATTTTCGTTTCACGGATAATCTTTCCTCATTACACGGATCGTTTCACGTTGATTGTTATAAAAACGGAAGTGAGTATTTGTTTGAACAACCTATCGTATTAAGGAAAACGTGTGAACAAGCCTAAAAAAGAATCAGATGCAGAATATATATCCGTGTGTTCATTCCTCCCGAAGACGGGGGAAGTTGTTTGATGGTATAACTAAGTCTGTTGGAAATTGTTTTCATTAAAGTGCAGTCTTCCCGGTTTTCCATCGTCAAAAAAGGCATATTGCACAAATAGCCAGTTTTCTTAATTCTTTTATGATGCTGATACATTGCATGCGACTGACGATGATTAGCTGGGATTTTCGCATTTCAAATTGGAGTCAATCCATTCAACTTTTACTGCTCTGAGCTGTTTTCTGCATCTCGTTTACTCATCATCAAACAAAAACTCGTGACAGAAAAAAATGGAACGTTTACACACATCATGCAGAAATAATGAAATAATGGAAAATATTCAGTGAATGGATCGGATGTTGTTATTCACGTTTTCAACGTATTTAAGTATCAAAGCATGTGTGTGCCGCTTTGCTTATGTAAATACACACAATTTTTACTGCTTCAAGTAGAACAGGAAGTTATGAGACTTTACCTGATCTGAGCCGACTCACTGAACAGTGAAGCGTATGATCGGCAGACGTATCGCGTGGTTTATGGTTCTCTCTCTCTCTCCACCTTTTAGTATACAAGCAGATTGTGAGGTGAACGTACAAACAAATAATTGCGAGACAATTAGGAAATAATTTAGGTAGATGAAACTGGCAAAGTAAACCATTGCGGCGGATGTGTGATTCATGACACCAACGGCTGCTTGAACAGTCATGACGTGTTGACGAGGATATGTTGGTCCACGGTCTACTCCACTCTCTTTTTTCAAATGTCAACTTGTTAGAAAAATTAGGTTCACTGATACAATCAGGAAAATCCGAACCGATTCTCTCAAATGCGATGGGAAAAGAGGTGGACGCATTTTTGTAATTTTCCTTCGTCCACACGACGAGCAAGAGGAAATGTCATATATTATTTACTCTCAGCTACTACTTATTACTGTTATACATATGACCGTCACGTCACTCGAAAAACCTGGGTACAGTTTTGGTGACACTTATATAGCCAAAGGATCACATTGTGAACACAGATGGTGATTTTTTTATCCAAATTTTTCAGGAAAATGATCCTTAATCATCTTATACCCCATTGCCTAGCTCATATAACGACCCATTTCATCAGAATATATATTATATTTGCTTCATGTTCACGGCCTCGTGGTGGAAGCTGTTGAAGCACACGCCACTTGCAAATCCAATTTTTTTCCTGTGCTTATTATCATACTTTTCATATACGAAAATAGAACATGTGTTATTAATAATGTGTGAAAATTAATGACTTCCCAGAAAGTGTCTTATGATTGATTTCTGGAGCGTTCCCGTTTGAAAGGACAAAATGAGTTGGCAAATTCATGTAATAAAGGAGTGTATGCCTTGTCTATACTCAAAAAAAAAACTTTTGAAGGAGCGAATATGCAATGGCACAAATACCAGTAAAGTTTTGCGAGTGGCACCCACGCATCTTCCAAATCTGTCGACAAAACCAAGTATCCCAAAGCCGCAGAGTGCTCTATAGGCCAAGTGTGTGAATATGAATATGAATGCCCTCGTCATGTTCCTCAAGATTCCCTAATTTTATTATGCCTCTTACCTTTTAACTTGAAATGGGTAACAAATGTTAATATATATAACTGTACACAGTGCGTGTGGGTTCTCTCCTCTTATATAACCTTCTGTGCCTATTGAGTTATTACTGCACGAGGTATTGGGAATGTTTAGAAATATGTATATAGGTTCGTCTTTGCGGGATATATGGGATCGTAAAAAACGCACGTTTTATTATATCCTCAGCTAGGTCTTGGCCATATGATGCGATAAATCGGCAAACTTCACATCATCATCACTTGAGAGAAAAATCAAAACATGCCAAAGGCATTACACTCCATCTCACCTCGCACCTCTCTCTCTCTCTCTCCTTTTCTTTCGCTCTCGTCGTGTTTACCTTCGTTAACACATTATTCATCCGTGCAAATAATATTACGCAACAACAAAAACCAATTTTACTTTCAACCCCTCTCATTTCAATATTTATCAAAAGCCGTCTTGTTCTCCTCTCAGAAAGACATGACAAAACTAAACTCTCTGTGAAAATCAAAAGTATGCCATGTGCAAATGCATACAATAATGCCGACTACATATATACTACCAACATAGGATTTTTTTGAATGAAAGGGTTGAATCGAAGCGATATGGCTTGTTAGCAGAAATCCGTTCTCTTGGCATGTCTGTTTTTAATGTATTTGCGGTGAGTATTTTGCAATCTTTTCTTTTTAAAAAGTATATAAACACACTCAAAGCAAACATACCTAAATATATGTGCACATATTATTATCGTTATCATTATCAACGTTATGTCACGCTGTTAAAATATTCTAAGCTTATGTGGTTAAGTAGTATTCGGTTTTTATGCAACCAATATCGCTCATCGATCCCATCACAATTTTTTTCAAACTCATCTCATTTCCCCGTCCGTCCATCCGTTGTTTTACATTTTTATCATTTTATCTACACTCCATTCACAGTTTGTGGGCCTAGGGCGTGTGAAGAAAGAGAGGATTAGAATGAGTTTTTATCTATAACTTTTTTCATGCAAACTGATCACTTGCATAAAAAGGAAGTGAAGAGGAAAAGCACAATGATATCAAAAAAATTCCGTAAGTACAAAAACTTGCATAACTTATGCACAAGGTTTTATAGGATAAATTTAATGCACTATATACGATCTAACTGGTGTTTCCCCTTGCTCATTGACTAATGCAGCGGATTTTACTGTAGGATACAAACGCACCACTGATACCGATGTAACGTTTCATTGTTAGGCAAAAGCTCCCGGTGGCATAATGGAAGGATGATGCCGATGAGAACCAAAATCGTAGTAGCATTCGTATAATGTGTGTACATACTCACGCACAATATTATTATGCAACATTTTGCAAAGTGCAGAGCACCGAGCACCCACAACAGTTTTCTAATTCACAAAAAACTACTCTAGCCTATTTTTAATATTAGAGTAGAGGGATCGTGAGAGGCGAAAAAATGCAACTAGCTCAGCTGGGAATTTTGCGATTTTTCCGTTGGAAATTGCATTCTATCATGCACTCATCATAAAAACCACCATCAACTTCACACAATGCTGATATATATACTTACATCCGTTAATTCGTTATCATTCGTTGATCCCCTAACAAAAAATATTCATCTCTCATTACAAAAAACTGTAACGTTGTTTTTACAACAAACAATGGAATGTTACAATTCTGGTTAGAAGATAACTGGATGTATTGTTTTATTTTTTGTTTGAAAAAATCTGATATGGACTCATTTAAGAAAGAAAAACAATACCTCGTGAGGGAGTGGTGTTTGGACGGAAACTTATCATAAATCTCGTGAAATGTATGAAACGAATTTTTACACAATGTGTATCCTTCTATTAGCTTCTCTCGTGTAATAATATGTAAAATGGCAAAAGTTTGTTTTAGCAAAAATACCTATGAGTAACGGCCGCTTTTTGGCATTCCATTACGCAACATTTTTTCATTATTTTTGGGTTTGTTGGCTGAGGAAAGTGTAGGAAAGCAGAAAAAGAGGCGAAATGTTTCGTTTATTATCCAAGAAGACTAGTAAGAATGGATATATCTGTTCTGTGATTTTTTTCTCTCGTAAAAACAATGTAAAAATGTTCGCTTCTTTCTCTTCTTTTGGAAGAGTGAGGATGAATACGCACTATATTTTTTTCTCCTTTTTATTTATAATACTTGAGACAATGCTAGAGCATGCATTTTTCCTAGAATTATCTCTAGTCAATTCAAGTTAGACCAGAATGTACACACAATTTTCCATGTTATGTACATAAACATCTATTTTCAAGATGATTTATTTCATTTGAAACCCTTGATATTGTGTGCTTTTAGTAGCATTCACATATATAAGCTGCTGAAAATTATATAAAATTTTCATTCCTCATCCTCATTTTTTGCTACCAAAAAAAACTTGCACACTTTTTCCAGAGTAATACATACATGCCTACACGGAAGGCACACTTTTTTTATTTCGTGATTCATATTCACTCATTCATTTATTCCTATTAGAATATAGTAAAGTACAAATCAGCATTCCCTCTTTTGGGAAAAGTAGATTTACCACTTTTTCCGCTGGAAGAAAAAAAACAAGAGAAAAGTTTGCTTAACGTGATAAACTCTTTGACTATGAGGGCTCTGTTCTTTGAAGTTAAGTTAACAACCATACATAGACACAGTTTTTATACAGTTTCTGGAAAAAGTGTCATGAATGTTCCTCCATTTATTTTTCTCCATGTATCCACGTTTTAAAAAGAGCGAAGGCCGTATTTCATCCACTCATCGCATCCCTCATTGTGAGCGACTGTGTAAATGCAGCAAAAAGTGGGAGCAAGTCGCTCATATGCAAATTACATGCAAGGCTATCCTCTTCGTCCCCTTCTGGCAACAAAAGTGGACCAGAAGAAAGAGCTTTGGTGGAAGAGGATCAGCTGAAGAAAATATAGTGTATGGTGCTCTTAACTGAGGAGAATGTCTTTTAAAAATGAGGACGAACCAGCCAAAAATGCCACTACCCTCTTCCCTCCCACAGTGAATAGATTAATATATATTAGCACACACATTTTGCTGGAAAGTTTTTTCCCTTTTTTCCTTGAGGAACAATTGTGTTATTTTGCACAATATGCGTTTATTGCAAGAAATTATTCAAGGGAAAATACCCCTTTTGTTCTTGTAAAAGCCATCAAAAATAATCGCTGCTGCTCTTCAATAATTCCAAACTAATAACGAGAATGAACATAGAGAAAGAAAAACATGCTTATCTTGGACAAGATAGAGGCGAAGAAAACATAGTAAAAGTGAATGAGACTGTGGAGGAATGGACATGGAAAAAATATTCTTCAAAAAACGTTTCTCTCCACTCTAGATTATGATTCCGTTGATGATGATGAAGGATAATCATAGGGAAAACGGGGGGTTGTAAAAAGCATAGTTTAATGGGAACCAGACAGAAAAACTAACAATCTTCAATGAATTGATGTAGATATAAACATTATTTGGTACATGTACGCATACATCACACTAATCATGGTCGTGCATGTAATAGCAATCATCATCAAATAAGGGCTTTAACCCAGCTTCACGATCAAAAGAATCCAGAAAAGAAGACAAAAATTTTGCTCTCGAGAATGAGAGAATGTGTTAGATTTTTGTGAGCAAACATAAGGATGCAAAACAAAAGATAGCTGCATACAGGAAGGATATGAAGCTAATAGAAAAATGCTTTCCTGTATGTATGGCAGAGGCAGCAAAACTCGTATCTGCATATTTGTACTTTTGTATAAAAAAAGAAGTATTTCGTACGTAAATACATCCCACAAAGATGGAAGAAAAAGTGTTCATTTTCTTCTCATCCTTAACAGAGAAATTGTTATTGGTACATTCCACATTACGCAAAAGAATGGAATTTTTTGGCTAGGCTCTTGAAAATTTACAGGACAGAAAAAAAATTCTCAAGGATGGCAAAATGGCAGGTTCCATACTTGAGTGAATATAAGATGTATATCTCCTCTCCTATTTGTTTTTCCTCAAACGGAAAAAAAAGATAGGATGGAAAATTGTAGGAATGACATTAAAAACTGTTTTACTGCATCACAGCAAAGGCTAACTATTGTGACATGAATGGTCCACAAGATATGCAAAGGAGAAGAACAGAAGGGCACAGTTTTCCTCACATTATTCTCATTGTTTTAAGAAGAGAAATGAGCCCGAAAAATAGATGTGTACATACACCACGATTATATCATACTATACATTTTTACTTAAGGCAAAAGTCAACTTTGCTACTGGCTGCTCGCAATCTTCATCTTTTTTTTCTTTTTCTCTTCTCCTTCCTTTCACACACACTCTCGACCCCATCTCGGTTGTTTAAACAAAGGAAAAGATACACATTTAAAGGCGAAGAAGAAAAAACGTATTTTGCATGTTGGAGAGGAGGTGTATGCATGTATCTCCAGTGGACCATGATTTTTTTACTTTGAACGCAGAGATGAGCATGTGATGTACATTTTTCTAAGCAATCAAGGCAAAAGTGCTATAACAAGTCAAGGCAAAAGGCAAAAGAAATATTTTTTTCGATGGAACATTGCAAAAAAATGAGGCAGCCAGCCGCAATTGAGCCAGAAGCCAGAAAAATGGTAGTCACACACAAAAATCACAATAAGAGCGAGAGAGATCTTGGTCTCTGTTAAGAGAATAGGAGAAGAGAGAGAGAGAGAGAGAGAGAGAGAGAGAGAAAATGTGGCTAGATGCTAGAGCAAGATATCATTCGCTGAACCTTATTACACTTTTATATGAGTCTAAAGTGAGTGAGTAAAGGGAAGAAATTCACAAAACAAATGGAAAAGGGGAAAACCATGAACCATGGAAAATGTTATCACATTCAAGCAATTTCATCATTACTACTTGTGAAGTAGTAGTGGGATTTCAGATTACACGGCTTGGCAAAAAATATATTGCATGTGGCATTTTCAAGAGCTTTTGCTTCAAGCCGACGCGAAGATGATGATGATCACACAGACAAGGGTGAGATGGAGTCGGACAAGGATCATATATTCAATACATAATTCTGCGTAGGAGCAAGTCAGCCACCTGCAGAAGAAGTCAGATTCAGACTCAGACTCAGACTCCTCTGGTTTCTGCCGAAAAATATCCTCACTTTTTACTAAATGCAGGTGTTATTATCATCATCGAAGCATGCGGGATAAAAGCAAATAAAAAAGGAGCAATCCCAAGAAGATGACAGTGATCAGGTTGATTGTTCATCCAGTAAAATCACAGAGACATTCGTAGAGGGAACAATTGCTTGAGAAATGCGTGTACGCAGACAGCAGACCTGATAACGAGATGTGAATTCAAATAGCGCACAATGAAGCTGCGTACAATGGGAGCTCAGACGAAAAAAATATCTTCACAAGAACATATTTAGTAATGCGGCTGATGATCATCTATGTTTTCATACAGTGCAATGTGCTACAGCACACATACAAATGTACAAATGCGAATACAACTTTAAAAGACTCTTTGATGATGATGACAGTACGAATTTTTATAAGGGATGTATGTCATTTGGGGGATGCACCACACTTTTTGCTTGCATCCATCCACCTGCCTTGATCTCCCTGATCCTTTGTATGCGAACAATCAAAAAAGTGAAAGTGCATGAATCTCATATTCCATTTTTGGGTCTACGTCCTGCCAGCAATCTACTCTGAGCATGATTACAAAACAGCATATTTACAGTGCAGTAATAATGTTATTAGCGAAACATCGCGCTGGTTGTGATGCTATGTATTCGTGTCGTGGTCGTTATTGCTGCAGCGCAGTCTATGCGGTTGCAGAAGATAAGATTCCATGAGCGGTACATAAAAATACGAAACGTAATACCCAATTCTTTCCACAAATTCTTGGCACATTTTACCAACAAAGTCCATACAATTGAAAATTCTATCTGTTAGAACCAAGAAACACTAGACATCAGAAATAAATCTTAGATGCGTGTAAGTCTAACAAGTATAATTATTCCTGTACGCAATACTACCGATAAATTAAAAGTGTCTATTACTCTATTTCAAGGACTTACACGATATTCAACACAATCAATAGATAACGGATAACACCAACATAATTTATTATGCAACAATTGAATAAGAACTCATAAACATCTTCTACCCCGCTCTACTAATTATTGTTAGACAATTCCCAACATACATGAACGGATGTAGGTACTCTATTGAACTATGGTTATAGTCATCCAATTACTACCTCTAATCATAATTCACACAATCAGAACGACTCTCTGATGCGCGTGCAAAAGTATCCGCTGTAACCTGAAATCTTGAGCAGGATGGGAATCATTTAAAGGTAACTCGTTCGTCAGGCTAGACTTAAAATAAATACTACTAACAATGGACATTATTTCGTAGCTACTCGCCAATTGCAACGAAACTAGTGTGAACATACACTTTAAAGAGTTGCG
>JAQFZW010001240.1:0-30557 GCA_034687055.1 Heteromurus nitidus
ATTTAATGCAAACTATTCTACAATCTTACAATCTAGAATCCAAACATATTAAAGTCAGTTCAACGCAGTGCCCAGGCGGTTCTTGTCGGTAGACCCATTCTCCCTCAATGGCTTAATCAAGGAATTCCGGTCAACTCATGTGTAGAATCATTTACATTATCATTCCCATCAGGTTAAATTGAGAATTCGCTCAGATAATTAAATCGCGATGTTTTATTAAATTGTAATTATGCTCAAACAAAATATTCATGATACATTGTTTTTTGTGTCCAGATCCACCAGGTTCTGTGTTCAGCGCAAAATCGTTAGCTACAGACGGTAGGTACCTGTTCCTTCATTGTTCACGAGGCCTGTACAAAATCGGATCCGGTTGTTTCGGAACTGAGAAAGGAAAAATTTACGCTTACAATAATACGTTCCATACATCCGAAAAAGTTTGGATCGGCTGGGCTAGTGTAAGCTAATACTTTGTGGTTTTACAAACTTCTGGTGATAATGGGTGGCACATTTATTATCTGTTTAAATCTTCTGTGCTTATCGCAGGGTAAATTATTTTGCCGACTAATGAATTCTCCAAACTACATGCTACTCATACTGGACCAAGTTACATTCGAAGTTTTAGGAACAGTGAAAATCGCTGAAGATGTCAATTGTGCCATGTTCTCGGACGGAGTCTCGATTGGTGCAATAGTTCCTGCAAGAGAGGTATTTGATAATTTCCCTATGACCGTTAAGAAAATTCAGTGCGAAGATTTTTACAGCGGTCACTGCTCACCATTAATATTTACAGGATGGATTTATGGCAAGAACTGTGAAGACCGACTCAAATGCGACATCACTTGATTCCTCCTTTGAGATTAACTTACGCTTAGTTCGAAAATCAGCCGAAGTTGCAGGGCCGTGTCCATGGGATAGCGAAACGCATCTGAGACCTGTCGTTACAGGTGTCGATGAAGACGTAGTTACTGTTACAGCTGGAAAGGATTTTGCTCTATTGCGTACTCAACATGGTCGTGTAAGTGCAAATAAATATGCAGCAGACAATAAATTACCGATATTCGGTAGAAGTAATCTTGACGATTTTTACATAACAATGATGGCTCGTGCATACTATAGATCATGTATTGCGGCAAAGGAGCCAGTCTAGGCCAAAAATCTGGAATTGCGAAGTGCTCTAAATGGTTGGAATTAGGTTTGAGTAAGTGTCCAAGATTTATTCAATGTGCAGTTGGCCACGAGGGAATACATTCACTGTTGCTGACAGAAGATGGAACGGCTTATTTTGTTGGAACTCCTAAACGTGGAGAAGATGGAGATCAAGGTGTGTTATGTTTTATTTCATGTTCTAAATTGCAAACATCGAATTTTATAATTAACCCTTTTACTTACTTAAATATAAATGAATGAATAATTGTACTAAAATATTGTTTTTTACAGCAAAAATCCGACGAGTAGCCAAGGCATCAAAACCGAAAAAAGTTATAAGGATGGAAGGACATGATATCACATATGTAGCATGCAATAATGGAACTTCAGCGTTTGTGACCAGAGGCGGAGATGTGCACATGTATGGGAAAGATACGGCACACTGCGACTCCGCAAGTGGTTATCTTTTGGGACTACGTGGAGTTTTTGTTACTCAAATTTCCATGGGCAAAGCGCACAGCGTAATTTTAACAGGAGACGGTAAAGTTTACACAATGGGCATCAACAATCGTGGCCAGTGTGGGAGAAGCTACCTCCAGTTGAAAGAAGGCATGCACCATAGTTTCGATATTGTCTTGACCAAAGATAGTACTTAAGTTTCTAAAAGATCTGTTGCAATTTAGATGGCACGGATGTTTTGGAGGAGGATGACGGAGAATGGGAAGATGGAGCAATGCCGACCAGCAGTACTGGTGGTCCCCCGCCTGAACAAGAAGGCATGTGTCCAACTGGTTCTCATCGATGGAAACACGAACAGTGTATGGTGTGTACGGTCTGTAGGGAATGCACAGGTTATGGGAGTGCCTGCATATCTGCTCTCCGCCCGGACAGAAATCCAGGACAGTAAGTGATTTTGTTTAATTGTGATTAAATTGACTTGTGCGGTCATGTTTGTCGTGTGTGTATTTTAAGCCATTGCATTGTTTGAAATTCTTCAGGGAGTGTGGATGTGGTGTTGGCGATGCTGGCTGTGCAGAATGTGGATCATGTAGAACATGTGCACGGGAAGGAATAGAAGATCAAGATTATTTAGTTATGGATCCTCAGAGAGCTGCGGATCCTGCAGTAGCTGATCTCATTAATTTAGAAGAAGGTTGGTTTGTTTAACTTGATTGAAAATTGATTGTAACTTGAATTGTACTGCTTGTAATGTAATCACTGATGGATACTTAAAAATATTGTGTTTTAAAGATCGAGCACTTCCACACGAAGAATCTCATGAAAGACGTACAGCCACAGGGAAGTCAGGATCTTCATCGAGTAAATCTTCGAAACCAAAAAGTACGTACTTAACCTATCTATCTACTACGCACCATCGCAATGATTAACCTAAACAGATACACACTATCCAAATATTAAAAAACATGGACGATGTATAAACTCGAAATCTTATTGAATTCTTTGTAGGCAAAGAAAACTCAATGACTTCGTTTCCACCATGTCGCCTTAGCCTTCCTACTTCACACTCCATTACACAAATTGCTTGTGGACTTCATCATTCAGGTATATAGTCCCATTGTGGACAATGGGATAGAGTATTTTGAGGTTGTATTAACTTCATCCTCTCGTCATCTCCAATCTTACCATATTTTAGTGTTCATGGACGCGAAGGGTTCAGTATTCGTATGCGGGAGCAACTCATTTGGACAATTGGGCCTTGGTGACCTTGCTCCTCGTCACACTCCAGTGAAAGTTAGATTTCCAGATGCGAATATCAAGATCATTCAAATAGCTGCAGGGAGTTATCATACTGTGGCGCTCGATTCCAACGGAGTTGTGTATACTTGTGGAGCTCATGCTGTGAGTGCAAAATTATATTTTTTTACTTCTTAAGAATAGGTTAAAGTATGAAACGATGTACTAAACGGTTGAAATTACTTTGCAGAAAGGACAATTAGCTAGATCACCGGAAGGCAGTGACGCAGATCCACTTTGGTTTTCCAAAATGAACGTAATACAAAACGTTGGAGCTAAGTATGGTCGACGGGTTACTTGGGTAGGCGCTACAGGAGACTCGACTTTCATAAGACTGGAAGCTAGTTTAATTAGTCAAAAAATATTGAAGAAGTCTACCGTAACTGCAAATCTGTCTTCGATAAGTAAGAAACTTTGATGTTTTGCTGATTCATAATTGATAATATATTAGGCAATTGGTTTCTATCAGTCAAACCCGTTTTTATTTGATTGCGCAGTGGTTATTCCTCCACTTAATCATGGGAAGATAGCAACTGTAATTATGATAAACCGAAGGGATGGATCATGCTCGTATTTCGAAGGGGAAAATAATATTCAGCTTCCTACGAGTGCAGCAACCCTAGACCCTGTCTATGATTTCCTTTGGGCGTACGAGTGGAGAAAGCACACGATGAGATGTTACAATGTCATTGCGTCAGCAGTTCGAAATTCTCATGTCGAAGCCAACATGTGTCTTATGAAGCCTCCTTACGCTATTCCAATCGCACCAAATTCTACGTTGGAACGATGGCAAGCTGGAGCGAGTATGCTTGCATGCATGGATACTCTGATAGCAGCCCATATTCAAGGTCTCTCAGTTCATCATGAAGAACAAGGGAGCGTCCCTGTGTTAGCAAAAATGTACAGTCGTGATGACTACTCAGCGGTTTGTCGTTTTGAAAGTCACGGAGGGGGTTGGGGATATTCAGGACATTCCATTGAAGCTATTCGATTCTCCTGTGATGCTGACATTTTGTTGGGGGGATTTGGCTTGTTTGGGGGACGTGGAGAATATTGTGCCAAGATAAAGGTAACAGCAATTTGATTTGATGTTCGGAATTAGCAATCGAAATTATGTATTGCTTAACCAAATGTTTATTTTCTCATTGACAAGGTATTTGACATCGGGGCTGAGGGGGGTGAAGTTGAAGGCGATGGTGAATTAATCGCTGAGACTGAAGAGATTCCGTATGACTGTGGACCACGACAAAAGTACCGGATGATGTTTGAAGATCCCATTCCACTTCAAGCAGGTCGATGGTATGTAGCTTGGGCCCACATTAGTGGGCCTTCCAGTGATTGTGGACCGAGTGGGCAAAGCACAGTATCAACAGATGAACAGTATGTATTCCATAATATGCCATTTTAGCAGCAATTCATGCACTCGTGATTATAAATCTGTTTAATGAAAATGTAACTTTATTAATTAACACTTTCAGAGTCACGTTTAGTTTCAAATCGTCCAAGAAATCCAACAATGGGACAGATGTGAATGCTGGTCAGATTCCTCAGATTTTGTACAGGTTGATGACCTCAGATAGTTGTCCATCGGGAACGAAGTCGAAGCAGTCACACGAACCTGCATACATGCTTACTAACGACTTTGTTTCAAATTTCACTCCGGTAAATACCATAGCAATTAGCGATAAAACCGAACTTATTACGAACGATGCAGGAAATTATATATATTTTATTCGATATATGAACAGGGGAGTGTCCAGGTGTTAATGTCGCTGATTCAGTGGTGCTGGGACGAAATACAATCCATTACCGGCGAAGTAAAAGACAGCTTTACTGCTAATTTGATGAAAACTGTTACTTGTTCTTGCCTTCGCTTAATAGAATTTAGCATCAACCAGGTTTACCCATACAAAGGTGAATGAGTGACAGAGTGATTTCATATGATGTTACTTTAGCAAATCAAAAAGCATTAAGTTTCCTGAATTACGACTACATGATTTTGTAAACGATTTATTTGTTTTTAGGATGTGGACGACTTGGACAAATGGAAAACTTATCGATGGCTGAAGCAATCGCAGACGTTCGAGTCATGCTGCATAATATGATCTCTGCTCAGAACGGTATGTGCCTTGTATTAAAGCTCACACAAATATTGTCATCTCTTTGCGGTGTCATCTTATTTTTGCCTATTTAATAGAATCAGATGATCCAAAAATCAATTCGGCCAAGGAAGAGATAGTGAACCAGTGTTGCAGTACATTTGAAAATTGCTTCCAAGTATTTTACCCGACTTCTGTACTGAAATGGGAATGCCTTGCCAACTTCATGTACCTTTATTTGGAACACGGTTCAAAATATGCAATGATGTTGGGTTCAGTTGTTGGAGCTCTCTGTCGGTGTAGGGGACAGTTGCTCGGAATCTTTCCGGTATTAAGTTCAATTGTGAAGCAGAGTCCCGATGAAACTGGAGTACGTTTGTTTTTGGGTTTTCATATTCACGTCTTATTTTCAAAGAGTACAATTGTTGTATCTAACTTTACTATAACTTTCGTTGTAGTTAACATTTGTAACCAACACTGAAGGAGGAAAACTTAAGCAGCCAGCTAATAATCGAATGTTGGTTAGCCAAATGTCATCAAGGAATGATGTGGAGGGGTTTATTAAACCATCTTGGACGTTTTGGGAAGTCATGCAGAATCTTTTGACCATAATCAACATGGATGAGTCAGTGATGAATGAGTCGATTCGTGTTCTTATTCACAATTCGTCTTTACTCCTTGCGAAACTCATGGAGGAACTTGTATCACACGCGTCCGGAGTTTATGTACGTTAAACGTTTTCAGAAGTTGCTTGTAAGGGTTTTAAGTTACGATCGTGATCTATATTGATACCTTTTCAATGTTCCAGGCGGAATTAGAAAGCGTAATTGGTCAGATAATTGTGGCAACGCCGTGCAGATTTACACGGACGAACCAAAGTCGAACTTGGAACACGGGCAATGGGTCACCTGATGCCGTTTGTTTCACAGTTGATCAACCTGGAGTATCGGTTTTCGGCTGTTGTATTTACTCGGGAACGGGAACTTATGAATATGAAGTGGAATTATTCCAGGAGGTATTTTTTAAACGACGACGATCGTGTGCATTGTAATTAGCAGTATACGATTAATAAAATCTGTGTTGTAGGTTGATGAGCTAACAGTTGAGAATTGTGACCAACCAAATCCAAAATGGACAGCGATCGAAATTACCCGAGGAAACTTTGACTCGGATGAATGCTTAGGAGATATATCGGAGATACGCTTTCCAAAACCAATTCAGTTAAAGGTAAGTAGGGTATTCCTATACCATGTTACTTGTATTTCTCCCCATCTGTAAAAATTGCCATTCTCTATTTTCCAGCCCGGTACCAAATATGCGATTAGGCTGAAAAATCATGGAGGTAGAACCTGCAATGGTGATGGTGGTGTATCAGTCCTGAGGTGCTCGGACGGGACCACATTTACGTTCAGCTCATGTCCACTTAGTTTCAATGGAACAAATCAGATTCGGGGACAAATACCACACCTTTTGTATTTTCGGTAAACCAAAACTCTGTCTCTATCACACGAAACTTTGACACGAGAAATGCTAATACTAATTTTCTGCCATGTGACGTACAGGAACCCAGATGATTCTGATGCTCGTCATAAGGCTAAAGCGGTAGCGGAAATGCAAGCCAGAAAGTGTGCCTTAAGGGCGTGTACGGCAGTTTTCGAAAATGCAAAACGGACAATGGAGAGCATTACGTCTACCGAAAGAATTCTCGAGTTGTCATCAAGTTCACTTGTTACAACTTTATTACCATCGTTGCTAGCTCACTTACCGCATCTTGCCATGTCTGATCCTAGGGTTGATAAAATAAAATTCAATATTACACAGTTAGCTGCTAATTTAAAGTGATGCAAAGATCTAACCTTAATTCATTAATTTTTCAGAGCTCCGTCGAATTACTTCAGTTAATAAGTTTGCTTCTGCCTCCCGTGTCGGACTTGAACAACAGGATGTTTTGTGTAAGAAAGGAGGCAGGTGATGACAAGGAAAACATTGTTCGTAAAGCTATAGGACCTGAACACCAGAATCCTGGATCGTATTATTCTTGGGTTGAAAGTGAACATCCCTACAAGCCCGCTGTCATTGCTCATTACAAGTGAGGGCCGACTGTGATAAATTTATCTTAATTTCTAGTCATCTAAAAGTACAAACGACCAAGAATGCGATTTATTTTGTTATTCATCTTTAGCTTTAAGTATTTTATTTATTTGTATGTCGTTCAGCTATGTTTATTTTTGCTATCGTTGCATAACAGTATTCAACTTCGCTACCCTGTACCTTATGGTTTCACAGCTTCAAACAATAATTTTCGTCATATTATGTTCCATAATATCCGAATGCTTGCTATTCTTTGTTTTATTTTAAGAAATAAATGCAGTAGTTTTGCAAGTGTAGTATCATTTTCATTTTGTATGATGTATGCAATGCAATTTCCTATTCAATTTTGATTTTTTAAAAGGTTTGGATGCTCGTATCTACAGTATCTAAATGAACATTTTCGCGTAGATGAATCTATTGTTGGCTAAAGGCATGCAGTGCTGTATCTGTTAAATTGAAATGCACTTTCTGTCATTGGCATTCTCATTGTCAGTCCCTTATCATAATAATAACATACGATAATATGTTATGTATAGGGTAACCTTTCCATCGTCAGTTCAACTGATGACAGTTGAATTCGATCCACGGTGTAGGACAGCTCAGGCCGAGGACAGTGTACGAATGTACGTACCTTACGGAGCTACAACTACCATCCCGTCAAACTTACAATTTAACAGCAACCTGCAATTTAATCGGCAAACCACACCACCAGAGTCCTCAAGTAGTAATACTCGACCAAATTCAGCTCAACCTGTCGAAAGTAGCATATCGGATGACCCGCATTGTTTGTTTTCATATATTCCCATCATGGAAAGGTTTACAGGTGGCGGAAATTGGCCGAAAAAAGCTGTCATTCTACCAGGTAATAAGGATCATTGTCTCAATAGCAAATTTGACTGCATGGTCACGGAAGCTTTTGATTCATCATATGACATTATTTCCCTAATGTTTGAATTTGTAGGAAACGAAGTTCTTTTCTCCTTGGAAACTGCTTCCGACTATGCAAGAGCGGATAAACAGCATTACTTCGGCTTCCGCTGTTTGGTTACCGGGTTCGAGTGGAAGGAATGTTTCGGGCTGGCGCGTCTTGAAATGGAACTAGCCTATTTGGGAGGTTTTTGTGCTCATGAATTGATAAAAAAGGATCTTGTACTTCCTCCCGTTTCCGGTATATACATTTCATCTTCATAAACAATGAATCAACGATATTGGGCCAAGTCCGAAAGTTACGTGAAATTCTCATCATGTATGCATTTTATTACGTCTTTGTTCCTGTAGTGGAGGAGGTTGAGACTTCGCTGGAGACGAGTATGTGTGATGACAAGATGATCGACGTTTGTCTCAAGCATCATGCCTTATTTGCCAAAGGAATTGGCCTAGAGTACTTCCCAGGAGTTCAAGAGGCTCTCGATGGAATTGTCCCTTTAAGGTATGATGATTGAATACAAATGTTCCCATTTTTACAATGCATTTTAATAGATTCATGCATAGCGCAAAGGATGAGAATTCCGGATACATATCTTAGGTCTGAGTCTTCTCAGATTACTTTGCATTTCGAGTTCGTACTCACTTTTTACATGCCCATATATATGCGTAACATGTCAATCATATGAAATTCATGCACGATGGCCACCTGTCGAATCTCCCAATTTATGGGTTAACCTCAACGTTAGTCGGAAGCTCTCCTCTCACACAATATGGTTTTGTTTTAGTGGTAAATGAGAGCCAACCTAATTCTAGCATGGTTAAACTTCTCATGTACATGTATATTATGAAAGAATCTATTCGTTCAAACATCCGTCGAATGCCTCAGGTTGGGTAGGTTAGGAACACGTCAAATGCCTTACTATCATTCTCATTTCCTTTTCTTGTAGCCACATACAGATTTTTGATTCTATTCAAATGGGATCCCATCCTATCGGTATATCTGATCTGATGTACCATTTCTCACTTTACATCTCTCTCCTCTGTTGAGGTGAGTCGCGGTTTGAAATATTGATATTTGAGTGGTCATTATGGAATGAGAGTTGAATCATATTCACCAGTGTCCATTTATTGTGGTTATAAGATGAAATAATCACATGCAACCACTTGCATAATGGATGCCTGTTTAGCTAATAGAAAAAAAGCTCTTCATAAATACATCAGACATCGAGGCATCGGATGTCGAGGATTTGACGGATGTGCATGAAACGAAAATTGTTTATTCGCAATTACACCTGAGATTACAACAACGGACAATCATGTTAAATATAATCTAGGAATGCTTTTTGAGCATACAACATGGATAGTTCCGGTCTGCTCCGCGGGTTCTATTTCGCGTATAATTTTAAATGAAAGATGGGTAGTTTCTCTCGGTTTACATTAAGAATCTTCACGTCGTAAACTACTGAACGTATCTATTATACAGCCTACACCACCCTCCTCATATGTTTATATTTTCAGCAGTCTGCAACAATACATGTTCAAAGCGTAGAGCATAGTTTGTTTTTCCAGAAGTTAACGCTTTCAGTCTTGCCCGAAACACATATGCGTGCACGCAGCAGCCCCGTAATTACACGAAGTGATTGAAATGTGTGGGAAAATCCTCTCAAGAAATCAAGTTTCTTCGTGTAAACTAATACGGAGTCATTTCAATCTGTGAAAAGTGCGTTTTTACAAGAAAATAATTATATGCGAGAAAAAAGTTTCACTTATCCGGAGCAGACGATTAGACTTTGTTCTCCTTCTTAATGTCGAGGAATGCGTATGGCAAAGCCTGAAATCCTGGCACAATCTCTAAAACTCAATTTGTGCACCAAGCTAATGGCATATATTTGCACCAATTTCCTATTTCGGTTCTCACATTTACGAGCGAGCTGCCTCGGCAGCAAGTAGCTGCTCAGAAAACTTTGCCACTCATTTCATTGTACTCGTGTAATAGTCTCCGCAAATACTTACTTGAGATTTAATTTTTTATATAAATTTCTAATTAAGCTTCAAAGCTGCGTTTCGTTTACATGTAACGGTGATGAGTGTGCAGGAAATTGTTTCTATGCACGCAGTATGCGTTAGCAACATGTCGATGATTGCCATGACAAAAAAAGTTTGCCTTGCATCATTCCAGATTTTTAAGTGTGTAGATACAAGTTGAAAGAAGCATTTTTTTGAGATTATTGTATTTGCGCTATTTGTGTCTAGAATCGAAAGGCCTCTGATTAGAACCAGATGGTTTTTCATGGATTGCCTATGTCAGAAGTTTGTTATTTTCAGTGGGCAATCAATCCATCAAAGTTGATAGCTTCTTTGCTCCGAAGAAGAACTTAAGACAGTTTCCAATTCGAAGGAGCAATTCTTTCAAGTACGTGATGATATGTGCTGGTGTCATACCTATTACCCTTTTCTCTTTATAACACCACCAGTTTTTTCTCCTCAAATCTTTCTCTAAACGAAATGAAAGAGATGAACCTATCTGTCCGTATATTGGGAATGAAATGATACGTAAGAAGTAACAAATGGGTTCGCCACGCGAAAGAACACATAATATATATATTTCCGATGGAGGAGAGCTTATGCATGAATGCATTTCCGTTTCGTTACGAGAATTGAGAGTCGCGATGAAACATTTCAAACTTTCATTTCCATCCCCCGTACATCCGTGGGAGTCTTCTGACGATGTTTGTGTAGCGGCATGTTACTTCTAGCATCCTGTATCTTCACACTCTGCCTTGACAAGGTGATGATTTCGAAGACGTTCATGAGACCGTGGCATGAAAAAGTTGAGAATGAAAAATTGCCAAGTATAGCAAAATAGCGTAGATGTTTTTTGGGGTAAATTAAGGTGAAGCATATAGTCTACTTAAGGGATACATGATAAACGTTTAAGGTAAAGCATGAGAAGATGAGCTCTAGACCATATACCTGAACTAAATGTAGATCTCGGTAAACTCGGTTCTAAAAAAATGTATGCAGTACGGAACATTCCTGTTGCGTTTCTCTCATTAATGAATTTTACGATGACGTTAGAGAGTATCAAAAATGAATGACGCTAGTCCCATCTCGAATATAATATTGTTTTCATTCATGTAATTTACTCGCTGACGCTGACAGTAAATACATATAGTCTAACAGTTAGACTCTAACTAAAGGTAAATGTAATATATATATTCCATATATTTATGTATTCAGTAAGGAATTACAATTTAAAAGTCTGACTGGATCATTATTGTCATAAATGATAAGAATTGTCACCATCATGCAACACATATAATTCAACTAGAAGTACGATTGAGAAGAAATATTACAGATGCGCTTATTAAATACACATAAAACATAAATAATTACTTCAGAAGTTGCATATATAAATGTAGTAGCGGGTGTCTCATAAATTTCTACGAGTAAGTATTTACAGTAAAATCCTTGTAGCACACGCTAGTACTTGTGATATAAAAGTATCGAATTCTGTAAGGTAAAATATATATATGGCTAGGTAAATAGTATTATTAATTAAAAACGTGTATATAGGAAGCAGGTTTTTAAAATGTTGAATCCGTCCTATTTTAAAGTTGACTTTTGCCCTCATTCATACTCGACCAGGATGGAATGGAGGGGAGTGGACGTTTCTGCGTATCATTCCCACCTGCCAGTCCATCGTTTAGCAAGGGAGAAAGTGTGATGGTTTTTCTCTGACTACTTGTCGCATCCACGCAAGATCCCGACCGTTTCAGCTTCTCTGGTGTAAATCTTTTCCCAGAGTCCGCAGCTGTCAAGTCGCTCACATGAATTATATTCACTGGGGTCGCAATTGATGGGTTGGAACTTGACAATTCACTCTCCCTTAGTTTACTCAGAAGTCTTGGCGAGCTGTGGAAGCTGTTCGAATGCGGAATATTAATTGGCGGAGGAGGTACTGCGATTGTGATGGTGTTTAAATTGTTGAGTAAAACTGGCTTTTTCTGAGGGATGGCAGGTTTCGATGGTGATGTGGATACAGATTTCGACTGCCGAGGTGGCTTCTGTTTGGGATTATTAGATAATTCGGCATATACATGGGTCTGAACATCTTTGGGTTCCGTGTACTCGCACAGAATTGGCCCATTCTGCGGTGGAGTTCTCATCTTATTTAGGAAACTATTTTTGAGGGATGGTAGTTCCCGACTTGGACTAGCAACTTTTCCATTGGAAGAAGGAGAGGCTTTGATGATTGATGTGCCACTCTGCTCAGCTGCTGCTTGCAGATGAGGAGTAAGTTCGGAGTAAATATGCATGGAGGAGTCAGAGGGATCGGCATACTCACAAAGTGGTGCAGTCTTAGTTTTGTTTCTTATCTGAGCATATCGTTGAAGGAGCGGAACTCCTTGTGGGGGCGATGTCGCAGGAAGTGGGGGAGGTGTCTCACTCACAGGGCTCGAAGTGTTACTCGCAACACTACAGCTCAACTTGGGCGAATCCGCCGATCCTCCGATGGATACGCTGACTCCGGCGGATACTACTTGTGCCACAGGGGAAGATGACGTGGAGGGAAGGAGGCGAGCAGTGGATGCTGTTGTGGATTGCCCATTACACATTGTCACGTCAGGTGGACTAGATAAGGCAGAATTGAGCTCCTTCACTTGGATTAAGTCATACAAATGGTCGATAGTTTCTTTGGCGTCCCAGAACGAGTCAGGTCGAGACAGTTTTTCTCGAAGGCCTTCCAACACTTCACTGCTCAACTCCGTTGGCATTGTTTGCACTCCTTTGTCTTCCATCTCGACATCTTCAAAGAGCATGGATCTTGGTCGGCCGGATCCATTCTGATGCTTGAACACAATATCTGCATACTCTCCCCCACTTAATGACTTCGACATTGCAGTCTTTTTCCCTTGAGCGTGCTCCAAATCTGGGATCGTGTTGTCTGGGGGAGCCTTCTTCCTCGGTGTCTTTCGTCGACACAGGAACACACACATTGTGACGAGCAGGGATGCAATAATGAATACTCCCATTGCACCAATGAAGTATGCTAGCACTCTTAGGCGATTCGGTCGAGTAGGGAGTTGTGGAGTGCCAGGGATAATGTCATCATTACCAACGGTAACTTCACTCACACCATTCATACACATGAACACCTCAGAGTCGCACAATAGCCCAAGTGCATCATAAGGTAGCCAGTTGGATTCGGTCGTGTTGGTATGGCCATTCCGTAATAAACACTCGAGTACTTGGTCACTCACTGGACATCTGCTGTTGTTGAGGAGCTCATGATGAAACCAAACTCGGGAGCCATTCCTTGTCAAGTACGACTCGAAGGTGTTGCCACAATCACATTGTTGCAAAAATGTATTGTTGTTCACTCGTATAAAGGGATTTTCGCTCGCACCCGTCGTGATGAAGTCACGCTCAACTTTTCCCCAACTGTTGTCCACAATTTCAACGGTTCGGCTAGACTCGCTAGAATGGCTCAAGTCAATCCCTCGTCGAGCCACGAATGAGAACGTGTTGTTGGCGAGAATTATTTTGGACCAAGTCTTTATAGAAAATCCCGAAGTTTCTACGTTCGCGAACAATGAGTTCTGAAACGTGACTGTGGCAACGAACCCACTTAAAGCATCATTTTGCAATAGGTCTACTTCGGAATTTGTCCATTCCATTTTGCTAATAGCAGAGGCAACGCCCCCTGTGTGGATGCTGAGAACTGTAGAATTGACTACATTTAGACTGTCAATTATCGTTTGGTCGTAGAAGGCCTCGGACTCGATGTCATCAATTTTGGAGCTTTCGATCGACACTTTGTCCATCGTGAGTGCGTAGATAAAGCGTTTTTCCACCGTTTTGATGTTGCACTCCACGAATCTTATGCTGTGCACGTATGATGGGAACGCTCTCGTTGGGAGGCGGTCTATACCACACTGACTGAAGAGAATTGACACCTGATTCGGGTTCCCATGACTCGAGTAGGAATCTAGAGTTGAAATAAAAAAGAGAAAACAATAAGTCTTTATAGCGAATAATTACCCTCATCCACATTTATACAAAATTACAAAGATGGCTAAACCATGTCATACTTATAATGAAAGTAAAGCATTAAATTTGCTCGCGTGTTCAATCTACACATCCTCAAATTCGTAGTAATATTTTGTGAAATTCAACTGGTGAAAAAATGCAGGGAGTTTTTATCATTTCTAAAAAAGTAAATTATTTTGTAATATTATTGAAATGTATGCGTGAATCTCTTTTCTTTTTTTTGAAAATTACCAAGTTCACTGGCACGATACATGCATCACATAAAAACGTGTGGAAAATCTGCATGAAAAAACTATATGTATATCCTCTTGTCTACATGCGTGGGATTCTATATATGCGTTGATGTGAGTACGGAGGTTATTATGCAAGCAAGCTGCGAAGTCCATGTACCATTATGTCTGCCTCCAACCAAATGTTTTACTTCATTACAGCAACCTGGCATCCACGTAATTATACGATGATGGCGATGCGATGATTACAAAGGCATTACCTAACAGAAGGAGAAAAAAAGTGGACTGTAAAGCCACTGCAAGAGAAAAAAAATTATAGGAATTGAAAGTTGCTGATGCTCTGCCTCCTTCCTTTTTGCTTTCTTTTTTTCTGATGTTTTAATGTGCCATGTGACGATAGTTAGCTCGCTACAGTGCCCTTTTTCTTTATGTAAAAAGTATGGCTCTGGCTGTATTACGGAAAGGGATCATAATTATATCTGCGTAAAAGGCGACAACAAAAGAAGAGAGTAGTCGCAGTCACGATTTAAGAAAAATTGTGGGAATTAATGTTGTCGATGATTTATTACTCACCAGAGAAATTACGCATCTTCATAAGCTTGATTTAGATTACTAACTTTATATCTAAATACTACATTTCTTTTCTGATGGCAATTCCAGGTCGATTTGATGAAATGGCTGATTTAATTTTATATGATACGCTATTACTTTTTTGTGAATCATTCATGATTTTGTTTGGATATGTACATATGTATTATATCGGTTAGTATTTGGCTTCATGCGTGTAAAATGCACAGCTTCGTAACTTGATACCCACATATTCATGCCCATGTTGTAAGTAAAATGCAAAGTAGACATCTTCTGCCACACATTTGTGGTTCTTTTACAAGAAGAAACGCGATTTTGCGCCTCTCTAGAAGTGGTGAAAAAAACTAACTGCAATCATGAGAGGGGGTACATGCGGAAAGAATTTTTGATTGACACATGCACACATCATTGTTCTTCTTAATGGCCCATTTGGAAAAATAGGAAAAAGACTCACCTCTTGTTTCAAATGCCGACTCATGCACTGTCAACGTGGAAATTTGATGGAACTCCACTTCAAAATGAGATCCATCCACAGAACCAAGGAATTTGGAGTGCAAAACTAATTGTGAGCACTGTTCGAATCTCCACGTCCATCGCTCCTTGTGTACAAACAGTGAAGATTCTTTCATGTCTGGCTCCGGTGACTTGAGATGAGCGACCTACAAAGCAAGCAATAAAAAGTCATTTTAAAGTATTTTTATTTGTCAGAAACATTGTGCGTGTAAAGTATCAATATTTTATGCAATAAGTATAACATAAATTGCCACTACATTTGTCCCTAGTTTGACTCACGATCAGAGAGGCAACAAATATATATTTCCTAAGAAAATGTACCCATTCATTCAGAAACGATTATAGTTAAGTGCCACTAACTGTGGTAGTGTGGTGGTGGTACACAAGCTATCCAACTGTGACAGCCGGAATGGTTGAAAAAACGTTTTTTTTTATTTGTGCGGTTGAACCTACATACTTTTTTTTATTTCTCAGGCGACATTTACTGTTGACGCTTTGGTTCTCCGAAGCTAAAGCTTCATCAAAGCAATAATGTTTATGGTGAATGTTTGCGACATTGTAGATTGTAGTACCTTTAACTAAAATTTTTGTCGCCCAGCCGGAAACCACATGAAATCAAGATGAAATGTGATATATGCGATATTATGTGGTGTTTTGCTTGTATGCACGCATAAAGTGTTTCATCCATGCCAAGGGTGATTTCGGAAGCGTAACTATTTGCTTGTTTGCTATGCTTTCCTTTACTGATTTCATCACGCCAAGTTAAAATCACATTGCTTACAACAAAGACGAAAACAAGCAGCGGTGGTTTTCGGCTTTACATGTAATAACAGTCGTCTCACACAGTTCGACGGAAGATTTTACTTCGCAAAAAAACTCTTTCGAGGAGAATGATGAAAATCGAGGCAGAAGAAATATTGTGAAATTGAAAATGAAAGTAGCGCTCTTCCGATTGAAATACAAGTGAGTTTTTTTTACAAACAAGCGTTTACTTCATTTAAGAGCTTCAAATTTCAAAGACAACATCTACTTACTGAGCATCAAGCAAAGTTTTTTCGTGAGGATTATAATGAGTACTTATCCTTGATTCGATACGGAGTCATTCAACTTGCGCATTGGGGAAGTCAAGAGGAGAGAGAGAGATGTAATCGAGTATATAAGAAGCTCCAGAGGCTAAATTCTACTTGTCGCAGGATGATCTACGCAACGCTTTCATAATAAAAATTCCATTAGTAGTTTAAATAGTTGCAATGCTTCATTGACTCTAGCTAATTTAACTGCCGTATTATAAAACGTTTGGTGCTGCGAAGCGTTCCAAACTCCATGTACATTTTATTGCTCCTTAAAAAATAAGAAATGACCGCTGCTACGCTGCATTTCGTACATGACTTCACTTTATCAAAGTTCAATGCTGATTCTTTGCGTCTCTCTTGAGTATACGACGACCGCGGAATGTTTGTGATGTGCTAAATGAGTCATAGCATCCATTCATAATTATCTCTGTTAATGCTCAGCCCCAACTCTTGAAATTGCCATGAAGCGGTGTCTTTACTTTGTTGATTTGCTCACAACTTTTATAAGCCCTGAAATGATACGTACATGAATATATTTATTTTTAAGGTACTTGTAGTATCTGTCATTAGGCTTCGCTATATATGGACATGGTCATTAAGTCAATCAGATCCTGCACATTTTTATGACGAAATGTCCTTTCATTCGTGGCAATATTCATCAAAGCTGGATCAAATATATTTTCATTATCATAACTGATGTGTAGTGATAGAATTGCTTCACTCTTATGATGCATGTGAAAAAAGGGTGACGCCGATAATGTTGTGCACGTCTTTTGAGACAAGAGTATTTACATGTAGAAACTCTCTCCTAACGACTTTTATATCGATCTACATATGTTAAAAATGAGTACTACTACAACACTAGTCTACTCGATACAAAAACTGGATTTTGGGAACGCAAGTGACAAGTTTCCTGAAGAAGACTCTCTTTTTTTATGTCATCGTTCATCTTGCATCATTTAGAGAGAAACAACTCATGAGCACTTCCTTCCAGCTAATATCGCTTAAAATTATGTGGAGTAACTCTCATAAAACGTTGATTGTCGACTTCATTTGAAGTGTGTATTTCTGTCTCGATAACACTCTACTTACTACTCTCGGTGATACTAGCGGAATGTGGGTGGATTCCGGAATGTTGTCGTTGTGCAATGAATGAAAAATACAAAAACTCCTGATCGTGTAGTAGTAGATGATGGATAGGGTGGAAGGAATAGTGTCAACTTCCCTACCTCTCCTACTTACTACTCCAAATTACTCTCGACGAATGTGAATGAATGAAAGTGCATAAATGTGAGGATGTCAAATAGAATGTTGTTATTATTGTCGCATCTACATCGCAATGATGTGTTTCGGTTGAGCTCCCCTATTTCCTGAGTGTGTGAGAATATGCAACAACATGTCAGAGAGAGAGAGAGAGATGATCATGCACGTGGAAGTTTCTCACTTTGAAATGAAATATCTCGGTGAAGTTAAATGCATATGTACCTTTTTTGTATCTAAGAGAGACAATGACACAAAATCAGGATAAACTCGCCGAATAATAGCAAGTGAGATAATATAGCGGAATCAAGTGTGGTAGCTGCTGTGTGTGTGACTTATTCATAGCTCTGGAGCGTATTATTTTTTCCCAACGACCGATAATGATGAAATTGTTCGAATCATTATTCAAACAGTTGATGTAAAGATTAAGCTGATCCCCCATGTTTGACAGAGTGCATGTATGTAGCTCTGACAGAAAGCACTGTGTACTCGAAAGTGGTGACTGCGTCTTCCTCTGCGTGTGGACTAAAAACTATATATCTCGCTTACAAAGAACTTGAAGCTCTGAAAAATATTTTAGATTGGAGCACACACACACATACACTCTCTCGACATCCGCTGTTGTTTCGATGTACTTAAAATCTTCATTTTTAACACTTGCTTTAAGCTCTTCTAGCGATGTTGTGTGAGTCTCTGTTGCACTATCTCTCTTTTCTTTTCCCCTTTTCGACATGAGGATATGAGAGGATGATGGCAAGCAGAGAGTTCTTGGCATAAATTGACTTTATGGGAACTAAAAGGAATAGAGCATTAGTGTGAGTTGGGCCTCAAGTACATAAAATATTGTGAAGGTTACAATGCTCACTTGCGTTGACTTGTTTGTGCGTGCTCATACACAGAAGACTGTGGAAGAGAATGAAGAAAACGAACGAAAGACATAATTTCCTTGACGGAGTCAAGTAAATATCGCCAACATCACTTCCATTATCCTTTGCCTGTCTCTCCAAAATAAAATCCTAGTATTTGCTCGGGTTTCGTTTGTTTTTCAGATGGAACAAGGCATCTACTCAAGTGGAAGTATCGAAAACGCTCTTGACTCTTTTGACTTCTCTCTTAGTCGTCGAGTCCAATTCGTTTATCTTTCCATTTACAGTTCCTCCCTTGTCTTGCTCAAGCTCTCTCTCTCTCTCTCTTTTCAATGTGTATTTTAAGAACACATTTTCCCGACTACCAAATACACATGCCTACAAACAAAAATTTCATGGAGATTCCATTTACTCTTTGGATGAGAAATCCTAAAGCCTCATTGATCGCATTCTACACTTTTTGGTCAATATATTTGAATGGGTTCCTTGTGAATCCCATTCATACTATTTGTCGGAGAACGTTAAGATTGCGAGCAGCACGACTCCATAATTTTGGATTGATTCAATCCAGTATAACCGCCTACACTCAAGGTAAATTTGTATGAAAAACGTGCTCTGTAGATGCTCACCCGACTTACTCGTGGGAACTGGTGCAAATTTGCATGTTGATAGCACATATTCCTACAAAAATACTTTCCTGTTCACTTATTTGTGGAAATATGAGCAATTTTAATGTTTTGACTAACCTGTGTATCATTGTCACACCGACATCGAATAGTTGTCCAGTTCCTAGATCTGCTTTCACAAAAGCAGCCATCGTCAAGTTGTCGGCATTCCTTCCGCTCAATCACCCACACCAAATCGGAGCTTGTCAATGCTTCACTGGCAATCGTGTTGTTGCTTCTTCCTCCTCCCCCTCCTCCTCTAATTGAGTGAGTGTGGCTTGCAAAATTTTGGGAGAGGATCCCCCCTCTCCCTGGAACACTTAACCGAATTTCTCGTCCAAGGCACAGGTGCACATTGCAAATTGAGATCATGAATATGAGCCAAAACATGGTGGTGGAGGACGGAGTGTTGTAATTCGTCTCGTTCCACTTCCTCCGCATACTTCCTCTCGTCGGATATCGCAGAATAGGGAAAACATACCGTCTAGCTTTTCGCTTCTCCATAAGTCAATCGTAACGGAGCGTATCAGTTTGTCATGATGTGCAAATCTCTTCTAGTAAAATTATTCACTCTTCCACTTTTTTTGCCATCGAACACTGAACCACAACGTGAGCCATACTGGTTTCAAAGTACAAATCTAGGTGATAGGCAAATTTGGTTTGATTCTCTGTTTTTTTAAATGTGTCAAAATATATTTTTCATCATCATCAGTCGTCAGTTAAGGATTTTTTTGGAAGTGGCACATTTGGCAGTAATATGATTAGAGAAAGGGAGCATGTATCCCCACAGCTTTTTCCTTTGGTTTCCGTGGTTAAAACAACACAATTTTATAACGACTGGGAATGAGTAATTTTTCGAGGAGAGCGTCAAAACGCTACACACAGACATCCGTTGCCGATGTCATGCGGTCCTTTTTCTCACTATAACACTCTTTGCTATGTAAGCACTAGCACACACTATTCCTGTATGAGATAACTACTCTTGGCATGTGTATAACATATCTGTTCTCATTTCGGCTTGCAGAGAGTAGTTCCTCTCGCATATCAGACCGATCATCACATTATCGTTTCCAAAGCGACAACAGTGAGAATATTAAATAGGGATGATGAAAGTACATACATAGAGACATGAACATAACATGGGTTAAGTGTGACTAATGAATGTAAAATCCAAATCACGACTTTTAATTTTCCTCTCATCACACACATCAAAATGAAAGTAGTGTGTTGTCGGTCGGGGGGAGCTCAATCCATATTTTTCAAACGGAGGAAAAAGTAACGGTGGTGATTTAGATAAAAACGTAATCACCACAGAAAAAGTTTTTTCTTATATACTTTCGTAGGGACATACAATACTTGTGCTTTGGGAAAGTTTGTGCACAGCTTGACAAACAAATTTTTTTACAAAAATTGATAATATGTTTAACTACAAAAAAATGTCATGCAGTATCTGTCACTTATTAAAGGTGTGTACTAGTTGAGTTTAAGAGAACATTTCCCATAACTGAGCAGGTAATGTGTGTGTTGCATCGTACAGGATGGAATGGCTCACAAACAGTCGGCGTAATGCACCTGTTTCATTCTTCACCACAGCACTTTTCTTGTTTTCTTATTAATTCAACATCATAAAAATTACCAACATGTCCTCACAGTTTACTTTGCTAGTTCTCCTTTTCCCATTGCTGAAGTGTGATAAAAGTAAATCGGATGATGATGAATGATGATATCGATACATATACGTCGTGTAGAGGTTTGCGATTAGTTTTTATAGCGTCAACTATTTTCACTATTTAGACAGGTCAAATTATGTTGATAGTTTCATTCAAGTTGTGTGTTTCTACAGGAAGTGGGTAACTAACTACTCAAGTTCATTACTGTGAACAATATGGGTAGTATAATACGAGAGAGCGGAGATAGTAGTGTAGAAGTAATTAGCACAATGTTAATTTCCATTGGCACATCTTTGATTTCATTTTCATCGCTGCCGGCATCCCACAAGTCTTTGTCATGAGTTACATGTCTCTTCTAGAGTTAATGAGTTTGCATGAGAGGTTGCGAGAGAAGGACGATACGCTTTACTTTTGTTTTCTGAAATGATGAAAATCTGCTGTGTAACAACTGACGATGTTGTAGTCGACTATTGTTCTCCTGATGGGATTACGTTGTAATAATTTAATTTGAAGCTGTAACTTTTGCCACAACAATGAGCGTATTTTCGCGAGGGTGTTGAAGTCTTAACAATGTTGTAATTATTTTTTTTCTTCGACCATTTCATGCATGTCAACTTTTGCCAATTCCGGCTTCCGTCCGTTTTGTAAGGTTTTAGTTCCTCTTTGACACAACTCAATATCTTAATCTTTGTTAAGAAGCTAGTCTCAAGTTTCGTAGCTTTTTTTAAATAAGGAAACTCAGTCAGAAATTGAGATGGTGTTGGATGCGTTTTACTCTAATTCCTTAAATGTTACCACAAACGCTTGCAAATTATAGTTCTTATTACACAAGAAGCACACCGGTTACAGATTACAAATTCGAAACGTAGATTTTTGTGCTCTGTCGGGCATGCAAGCTTGGGAACATGCAAAGCACAAAATGGCCAAATTATTCTGATTTGCGCGAAGCAAATTCCTCGTTTACAAAAAAAATAGTGTGCACAAAACTCGTCGAGAGAAATTCTCCCGTCGTTATATTGCTTGGCTTGCTTGAGGAGACTGAAATGGAGTAGCAGCAGCAGTGAACGGATCATCTAGCATCTAGCACTGTTGGCTGCTATTTACCCAAGATCCGTCGATCATGTTCTCATGATAACGATCGTTTTGGGGGAAGTAAATTGTCTCAGAGGAGATGTTGGATAACCACATGCATGTTCACATAAATGCATATCATCCTCATCCTCAGCACAAAAACAGGAACAATTTTTTTCCTATTTTACCAAAGTCATCATTCTCTGCGTTAACAAACTGCATTACGTTGAAGAGCTACCTGTGTGCTGTGCAACTGTCTGCTCATTTCCATTTTCCATGAACAAGTGGTGATGATGAGTGTTTGCTATTGCACGCCGGAGAAGAGTGAGAGAGACTCACTTCATAAGAATCTCACTCTCATTTCCCATGATGGTTTAGAGCAGTAACTTTTATTGTCCTTTTCTTCTCCGAGAGACAACTTCACTCGTCATCCATTTTTTTGGACGAAGGAAAAAACTTGCCTCGTAAACAACTAACGAACAAACAAAAAATAGAGTATTTCCACTCCAAGAAAATGATGATGCACCTGACGCTTTTTCCAGGCTCTTGTCAATTAGTTCACTTGCGACTTGAAATGAAGAATACAAAAAATCAGGGTAGGATTTTACTCTCAAGTATTGTAAAGGCACTGAACCCGATTTCATATATATTTTTCAGTTGGTTACTACTACTACTACCAAGCTCAATTCCAGTAACAATAAAATGCGTGTTTGTAGAAAAATCGAAACTCGTTTCGTTTTTACAAATCACCGAAGACAGCAAAAAAACTCTTCTTCGATAAGTTTATGCTTCCACTTTCCCACTTCCGAATGTGACTTCAGCACATAATTTAAAGATGTATGTTTGGGTGGGTGAGAGTATATTTGTCTTTTGAGGCACGTAGTATTTCGAATAATAAAATATACGCCTTTTCATGCCACAGTCTTCCAAAACAGTCAACTAGTTAGATATACATGCTATATATAAAAAAGGCACGGAGGCACGAACAACGGATCCACTACATTCTACGTCTTCACAACTTGGAGGCTGATGGTGAACTAAGGGTTTCGAAGAACTCAACATACATTTGAAATGTTGATGAAAACATCACACACACACTCCCTCCATTGCATGCTCTTTCTTATAGGACGCCACATGCATACGCACATAACTCCTCTTGTGCCAGCGTTTGTTTTACTCTTCGTCTGACCCGAAACGATGTGAAGTTGGTGTTGTGTTGTGAACCTATACTGCCTAAATCTCTCGTTGAGTTCTGTAGTAAAAAAGGAAGCATTCACATTATATTGCATTTACTCATGAAAATACAAGTTACATGTTCACTGATGGCTACTGCGTGCTTCGCACTGTGTACATTTTTCAGTTTGTTGTCCAATTCTCTCTCTCTCTCTTTGCCTCTACTTTTAATGTGCTAGCGGAGCAGAAGAGAATAGCAGCAGTGGTTTTCTATGTTGTCTCAATGAGAAGAAAAGGCTCACCCAAGAGAACATCATCATCATCGTCGTCATATCATAAGAAGAAGAAGAAGTAGGAAAAAAAGAAAACGGCAATCATGATACTTTTCACATGTTTCAGTTAGAATCACCGAAAAGTGATATAACTTGTTGTATGTGTATTAGCCATACGGTTGCTCTTCGTCTTCGTTGCAATTCACAAAAGGAGCTTTGTTAGGAGAGAGCACAACAACACTGAGCATTATCTCATTTTTATATCGTCCTCGTCTTTCCCCTTCTATCTTGACAAATCAAGTTTGATGATGCACAAACGTTGAATACTTAAACGTACGTAAACGCGGACACCGACTGACATGACTGAATTGAACTACTGATCAACAAGGCGAGGGAGTGTTATTGTTGGATATCAGTGGAGCAAAACTAGCTTCTGGCTGAGATGGCCAACAAAATGAAGAAAAAAAACTGCTCTTCACAAACGATGAAAATAAAGCTTTAAAACGTAACGTTGTCGTCCTTCTTTTTTCATATATGTGATCTCTTCTATTGCTGCTGCTGTCCAAAGTTCCTGCTCATCTTTATTTTGCTTGGCTACCCTAAAGGCCTAAACTGCCTTATAAATTCTGCTTTTGTGTATTACGTTACATGAGACAGAGAGAAGATGCTTAAGGTCCTTGTACTTAAGATTTTTTAAAATAAATCCTCAGAAACCCCATTCTGTTTTCTTTGCCAAGGTTTTCTTCTCCTCCTCCTTGTTTACGTTGTACTCACGTACATAATATGACTGACGATGAGTTGGTTCGTCCTTTGGTTACTTAATCCAATATGTTGCTTAGTGTGTCGGTCGTTGTGCCTCAGTTGCCACTGAGCTACTAGGCCACTTGATTCGATTTCGATCTTGATGTCATTTCAGCCAGCAACGAGAAGAGAGGAGTTTCTAGCATATAGTCGTCTCCTTTTCCTTCTTCAAAGTGGGCTCTCACAGTTTGCCATTTGGTGTGACGTTGATGAAATGCGCCATGTCATTTTCAACCAACTGACCCAACTTGACTTGAATAATAACTGAAGTGGACGAAGTTATTGACTCGATTGGTGGTTTTTATTCCTTTAAGCTGGTTGATCACAGAGGACAAGTATATTGTACTGGTTTGAAAAGTCCATGCTATTAGCCCTCAATCAAAACTTTAAGGGATATGTAATGATGCCGAGAGGGCAGAGGCTCTGTTGTGGTATTTGCTATTTGAAACAAGCGTGCTGCAATGGTGGTGGCGCGGTGAAATTGTAGAAAAAAGCAAGGGGTTGCGAGCTTCTCATATTCTGTTGAGTAACAAGGTTCTCCTGGGAGAGTTGATCATGCCATAGGAACATACGGTCATTATGAGTAAATGTGTTCACTTGGGGATATTACGTGTTTGTAGCCCTCCAACAGTTTTTATTTGGGAAAGCAGAGAGCACAGGTTCCCTTTTTTCATTTTCATGCATGTTTTATCTCCATCCCTGCGCTTTATAATATCATATCATTGGGCTCTTCTTTGTTCCTTGGCTCGCTCTCGTTTTTTTCGTGATTATATATTGAAATGAAGTCGAGATATTACACGGAGTTAAAGTGTTGTCTCCTCACTTCGTTTTCCTTGTTCTGAGAGTCTGCTACATTTTCCACAGTAAAAAAACTTGAACGAACGTCTTCAATTCTACTTTCGTGTTTTTCCACACATACACTGACTGGCCCTAGAATAACGAGCAAAATTTTCAAGTTAATAACTCTAATAATAATAGTGTTAGCAATAATGGGATCTTTTTCTGCCATCTCAATTTGACGCATGCATAAAAGTCGGTACGAAAAGTCTTGTTTCATTGTCTTACTGAAACACTGACCATTCCTTGGCCCCTGCGCGTAAAAGAAAAAGACATATGATAATATGAAAAGCAGACTTTGAGCTTGATACAAAAAACCCTCCCTTTGCAAACTTGCTTTTGTTGCTCTGTAAATACTATATTTCAATGCATAACATGCATATAGAAATAATATGAGGTACGTGTACTACATAATAACCAGTAATCAGTCTGCCTGTTTTACTTGTAACCCTGTACGTCGGAGACCTGTATTCAGGTCTGAAACATGGACGTATCATCATGATGAAGTGATTCCGATAAAACATCAGTTCACACATGGATCAAAATACGTCAAGTCACTCGAGATATGAAATGAAGTCGACGCGAAGAAGACGAAGTCAAGAAGGAAAAAAAGTTGCAGCATGCAGCAGCTGCTTGTGTGCTTAGTCAAACATTCCTTGTGCCAATTTGCTGGTTTGCTGAGTTGCACATACACTTCTCTCCAATTTATCGTCATATGTCAGTATCATTCGTGAAAAGGGGAAAAAATCCACGTAATTAATGCGTTTTTATAAGATAATGAGTCATGAAAAAATAACTATATAAAAATCACCACTTAAGCAAAAGTTAAAAACTATGCGGATCTCTGCACTTCTTTCTCTTTCTTAATCAAGGACAAAGGTTTTTCGAAAATTATCAAATCCCCATATATTTTGTAATCGTTATATTCTAAACGCTCAAAATCCTTGTGAGATTGTCTCAAGATTGAACCTGTCCTGTCGTCGTAGTCCATTTTATTGTCTTCCGTCGCCATTATTATTGCGCTCGAGGCGCCGCAAGTGGTTAAAAAGCTAAAAATCTGCGAACATTTTGGGTACCTCTCACGTAAGGCACGATTTGTCAGTTTGTTTGATGATCCAAACAAACTTACAAGTAAAATAGTGCCATGATTACAGTACAGGAAGTGATAAAATACATATTTGGCAATAGCGTCAAGTCAACCTCCCATTTTTCCAGCTTCAATATGAGTCATGCACATTTACACAAAGAAAAACTCAAAAATCCCATGCAGAGCAAGGAACATGTCTGGAACATGATGCGGGCTTGGTGGGTTGTTTGTGTTACTTTTACTTGTGTATATACTTTGCAAATATTATTTTTACGCCTTAAAATCAGCCATAAAAATTAATACGGCTGCAAACTGTTGAGTGCTGACTACAAATATTATAATCGTCACTTATTGTGCCTAACCCTGATGTCATGTTTGCCTCATGTAAGTATATACTTACAGACGTGATGATCACTAGTGACCGAAATAACATATAGTGATGAATGACAAAAACGCATGTTGGACGTTTCATAATAATAAGTTGTTTAATTGATGTGTGTACATTGCAACATGTGTGTGTGAATTTCACGGATGGCACAGAACAAAATTAAAGTTACTTAACTGAATTAAAGTAGTCACAATTGCGAGTGCAGGTGACAAGACAAGGATATATGTATTTTTATTTTTAGCGAATTATTATTATGATACAGAGAGATGTTTTGCATGTCAGAGAAGAGAAACCCTTTGTGCTACTTCGTGTTAGCCTTAGCATGTTTACTATTTAGATCGTCGATGATTGCAAGAGCGCCGAGATTACTTGTCGTTCAACTCGTTAAAAAGTTTAAAAAATCTAAGTAATTGAACTTGTTTAAATCAAACTAATGCACTCACACTCGCACTTCATTCTCATCAACCCATGCGAGGCCTATGCCTACTGTTGTGGTTTTGTGTAGAAATGAGTTTTGCTCGTTTCACTGACTGAAAACGCTGCAGGAAACATCATCAGAGCAGTATAGTGACAATTGGTCACTTGATTTCATTTCAATTGTGTGTTTTCGTGAGCCAGATTAAAACATGCGTGGTAACACATTTAATCTTTGCAGAGCAATATAGCAAACGAGAGAGAGAAGAGATCATTTCACTTGCCTCGTTTTGTTAGACAGGCGAACTTGAGCAAAGTAGAATAGTTTTCATGACAGAGGATTATACCTAGTTTGATTACAGTTTATTATGAAAGTCCACTTTGATTGGTAATTATTATGATTACGGCTGGCGCGCTGTGGACTCAAACAGAAAGATGAAATGTAAGTAAGTAGTGCATTCGACTGTATAATTGTACTGGAATAATTCTCATTGAAACAATGAATGAATCTGAACTGGAATGCTAGATGACTGCCAGAAAAGCAGTACTTAACATAGTATTTAACCCAAGCATGGAGAAGGTAATGGTGTACAACTTTAAGCGAATGACTCCAACCTCCTGTCGGTCTATTTCCTCATTCGCTTTTGCTAATTTTCCGAAAATGACATGAAAACTTTTTTCCTTGAACAACGAATTCTTTCTTCGTTACTAGACGAATGTCATTTTGACGGGACTTTAAGCAGGAATCTTGGTAATATGAATGATTTTTGATGCAATTCGTCCATAGTCAATACTCATTTACTGTAACCAGTTTATTATGGAAAGGTCAAACGCAATATGTATTCATGCATTGGTTGAGTTATGACTCGTACATACGTGATACGGTAGTTGGCAATATATTGTTTGATCTGTCTGACAAACATAACGCATGAACAACAGGATTTATACAAATTTTAAATGACAATTTATTTAATGACATTAGTTGGTTCATGTAAATAAGTGCTGCAGCTCCCAACCGCTTGAATGGGAGATACAATTATTAAAGCACATGGATACTCTGCCACTGTCTCAATTGCTCTCGAAACCAGCGGATTATATTGTCATTGATTAATAAAATCTCATGAATGGAGCAACTAAACACTGTACCTACAGCGCAGCTTCGTCAATGTGAAAACGAACGTTCAGCACAATGCTTTAGTCCAAGCGCTTGTGACAAAAAAAAATATTGAATGCGAACTTATTCTTTATGGAAATTTATACTTGTTTACACTGCGTGGCGTATTTCGCAAGCAAAACTTAATGACAGAATAAAAGTCACTTAAAATCTTTAAAAATGAAAAACTTGTACAAGACAATGCTTGTTTGGGCACAAGTTCTTGTACTTTTGTAATGTTGCAACGTGTCGATTATTGAAACATATAGAAACTTTGTTTACCTTTTCCACTAGTTACTTCACAAATAGCAGAATAGTGTTTTCTTAGAAACTCGTTGTGAAACTCGGTTTCCTCAGACTTGAGGCTAAGGACGTTAGCTGAATACTCAAAATCGTTGTAGAACTTGTAACATTGTATTCAGTTGAACAAAGGGATTTTTTTCGTGGTTCGTCTTGTTTCTCCAATAATCAAGTTGGGAAAGGTGCATGCGCTTGCTTGTTCACACGTTAGTACAAAAGGACAGGGACGATTACTTGAAAACGCATGTTCTCAGAAAAATAGCTTATTTCTTCTTCATCCCTTAAAAACAACAATGCACGTTTTTATCCATCGCTGAGGTTAAAAACGGTTGCTAGCTCAGCGGAATCCTGAACGTCAATGAGAGGAAGGAGAAGTTATCCTGGGGTCTCGTATTCATCATTTCGGTTACCCGAAACCACGACCATGATACGATGTGCATGTGTATGCACATATATAAAAAGGAAACCGTTTTGACACAATATAGCTATCGCCCATACGCAACTCCAACCTAAACTTTTTCAAGTTTATTTTGTAGCTACTACCCGAAAGCGCTTGCAAGTTCATAACTTTCGGTTTTACTTTCACTGGAAGATAGTGAAGTTCGAGGTATAGCGCAGTCTTTGTGAGGGTTCCGTTCCTGTCAAACGCGCATAAAAGCCAGGCTGACTAAACCAGTAATTCTGGGAATCGGGATCTGTGTTGGAGGAAGATGTGAATGTTATAAATGCGTATTACTATTTCACAAAGGAAGCATTTTTTGGTGGAAAAAAATGAACAAGTACATTGATCCCTCGCTTTTCTTATGTATATGACTTGCCGAGTGCCGATGACTACTTCCCTCCTCCTCGCTGGGCATATCAGCACACAGAGAAGAATCGAAATCTGGAGAGAGGGTGAGGGAGGAAAGCTACATTTTCGGTTTGTACGTTACGTGCCGAGCTGTATCTTATGTCTCTGCATTTGTTTGTGGGTTCAGTTTTTATTAGCCAAGAGTCTCCCAGTAATACCCACATAAACTGTCGAGTAGAGTAGAGACATTCAAGTTCACGGCTACTCGTAATTGTTGTACTATTTGAAAGAGAAGAGAGCCGACTAGCCGACTCAAGCATGTTGTCAAAGTAAAGCAGACGAGGGAAAAGTTTCCTACATTTTTTTTCTGCCAAAAAATCCCCCTTTATACTGCAAGAGCAAATGCATGTCAGCTTTTAGAATGCAACTCATGTTAAAAGGAAACTCGGGGGATTCATTCAACTAACTGCATTAAGCCAAAAAAAAGTGGGAGAGAGATGCATAACAGTTTCCTATTCCGTGTATGCATTTTGTGTTCACACACAATGAAAACTCTTTTTGCCTGAACTGAACTTGAGTTCGGCCATCCAATCCACTGAAATCTGTCTGCTACGATGAAACAAACAGGACAAAACACACAACGTCGACTGTATGAGGATATGCATTCATCGGAAACGTTATATTTGGAGTAGGAAATATAATATATGATTTCATCTCACAGTCAGTTCAGTATATAATCCCTTACCTCCCTACTTCTCTTGATTGAACTTCACGTTCTATGCGGAACTTTCATGAAATGCATTTTCTTCCACCACCCTATTTTGAGTTATAGTTGCATGGCATGTTTGCGACTCGACTCAATGCCTTTACGTCGTTCTTGTTACTACTACATCTTCCCTCTTTTCATCCTTCTTTACCCTCGCATCAGACTCAGAATCAGACGAGGGGGAGAGAAATGAAAGCAATGATGTTTGTATATTGAATGCTTTTAGGTCCGCCAAGTAAGCATGAGTAATATTATGTAACTTTTGTGCTTCCTGTATTGCACCTCGTCTTGTGTTCAGGATATTATTTTATATATGTTTTTTTATGATCTCGTCTGCCGAGCCCGACTCTACATGTATGGATTATTTTTGTTTGAAAAAAGGAGTAGAGGCAATAATATTTTTGTTTACAATGTTCCTTGCACTTGGTTGTATGTACATGTGTAGTAGACATGGGGATACAATGTATGCCAAGGTTTTCAAGGTTATCAATAAATACGGAGAGAGGAGGGGAGGTATGGTGGTGGTTGGTGAGAGAGAGAGAGAGAGAGAGAGAGAGAGAGAGAGAGG
>JAQFZW010001241.1:0-30552 GCA_034687055.1 Heteromurus nitidus
CCGATCTCCCACGACCCTGAGATTAAGAGTCTCATGCTCTACCGACTGAGCTAGCCGGGCTACGTTGAAAAAACCACACTGCTTTGAGGAACTTTCCAATTCCAGCGCATTATCGTACTTTCCTGCGCCCTCCCACTTTTGACTTTACATTTCATTCCAATAACGAATGCAATTCCATATTCCACTATTCCAGCCTAGCATCTTTTACTTGGCTGCGCATTGGAACATGAATTTGCATTTGTATTGAATTGATGTAACACGAATTCATGAACTATTCCTCAGCAATTACTGTAATGCATATGATTTTAATGTTGGGCACGAGTTGAGTGGAATGACTCAGGTTTTTCTCCAGCTACGCTTGTTTCGCCTGGCGGCTGGTAGGCGTGGCGTTAGTATGTAAACTACATGCGTAAGTTAAATGTGCAAAAAGCAATCGTGATCAAAAGCATATGCATAATTACCTTATCAGTCAGTGTACATTGTTCGTCGCAAATCGTTGTAATAATATTCTTGGCTTCCTTCGCCATTTCATCCAGGAACATGTTAACTACAGACAAGCTTCTTTCACGAATGTGATGTCGCTATATTGAAAAGGTTTTGACAAAAAGTTAAGCATTAGTACACAACGTCTTGAAATATAACGGGAAAGTTGACGATTTATGTCACAATCTGTGTGAGAACTGAGAACAGGTGAAATTCTAACCTCTTCTGGACACATCTCATGTGTGCAGTTCTGAAAGTGGCTGCATATTAGTGGAAAAGCCACAATGTAGCGGTTCTGAGCTGGAAATTCCAAGCACATGTGGAACTGCTCCTCGAAGATTCGATTGTAAAAACTGGGAATACAATATAATAAAAATGTTATACCATTGAATAGCTCAGCTTCATGTATAACGACGCCTTAAAAAGGAGTTAATCTTAACAATACTATTAGAAATTACCAAAGAAAAGACAAGTCTGACGTCTCCAGTAACAATTCATCTTGAAAGTCAACGAGTTTCAGATGAAAAGTTGTCGTATTCATTAAAGATGATAAACCCTGAATACGACTGATGGAGTGAGACAAAAATGATTGCAATCGGTACCAGTCCAAGCGAAGACCACGGAACTCAAATACTTCATTTTCTTCAACTATGGGAACCACAATAATACAAAAACAAATGAAATCTCACATATATATATAATAAACGCGAATTATGATTAATCCAATAAAAAGCGTACCTTGCTTCACATTCAAACTAGATATTGCATTGTAAATTGAGTTCAGAATCATGTACTCAGTTTCCATTTTGATAAAATTGGGCAGCAGTTGACCCAATGCCGGTCCATCGTAGCAGGACAAATACTGTACATAGTAGCGCTGAATAACTTGGCTGTATTTTCGTACCAGTGCTATAATGTCATAATTTCAAAATTAACTTTCATATCCTATCACCGTAATATATTCACGAATGTGTAATGGTGTACATATGTAGACACTCACCGCGCAATTCCTCCATGTGGAAGAGCAGTTCTGGCAGTTGTCGATCTGTCAAATCTTCAGTAGCCTTAGACTTTCCTTTGTGCTGAGGAGGATTGTCATGATGTCGAACAAGCCAAACGACTTCATCTCTAGCGTAGCAGAGTCCCATGAAAACGTACAACGCCTGGAAACAGAAAACAAAATATTTATTAAATACCTGCGCCTGCGCGACAACCTTCTACCGCTTATTATTATTAAAATGTAATTAAATACCTTTGATCCCAAAAGACCTGGCTGGTCAGTCATCACCAAAGCCATCTCCTTCAGAGCTGTTCGGAAAAATTTACGTCGCTCACGATGCATCAGAGCCCTAAACCAAACAAAATATAATATTTAATTAGTTCCATTCCCAATGACCTTCGGCTCCAACTCCAATCACAATTTGACGATTGTACTTGCATTATTAAACCAAGGTTTAAACAAAGCTCTAGTTCCAGATATATGGGTGTACTCTATGCTAAGAATGACAAATCAGTCTCGAGAGCATGAAATCGAGAATTTCTCCATCTTCGAGACTGGTTTGAATAGTTTACATATCACAAAAGAGTGTCATTTTCAATAAAACTGGAAATCTAGTCTTGTGAAACTAATTTTCATGACGATGACGTTGAAGCAAAGTGTGCAAAAAGTTAACGCCCAACGTGGGGCTCGAACCCACGACCCCGAGATTAAGAGTCTCGTGCTCTACCGACTGAGCTAGCCGGGCCTCCATGAAGAAACCCATCTGATTTGATGAACATAATTCCAGCCGTACATGGAAGCAACGTTTTCCACATAAAACATTTTTAGTCTGGACTGGACTGGAGACTGGACTCTCCAAATTTTCCTGTCCAGAGCTAGGCTAATTTCAGTAAAAACGAATGCTATGATGCTATCCCAGATCACAGAAGTAGATCGAGTTGAGTCAGATAAAATGTAATTTGCTTGTACATAACTGGCACATCTCTCTTCTGTGTACACAAATCAACTGCAGGAAATGATAGTAGATAGTAGACTAACGCCCATCATGTACAAGCTTCGTTTTGCAGATGAATGGTGACAGGTGGATCTGACGCTTTGTGTAAACATCTAATTCAGAGTGATTGCGACTTCCGGTTTTAGAATTGTAAAGCACACAAGCACATGTGGATTTGGAAAAGTCAAAAGTGTGTGTATTCCAGCAGAGCATTTCATATATAAATACTCTCTATAATGTTAAAGCATGCTGTCTTGTCTCGTATCAACACAGAAAGAGTAGAATAATATTGAACTTACGCGTTCGAAACTGCATAGTTGTAGGCATCTTTAACTTCAGAAATCCTTTTCCCGTAACCTTTAATTCCATCGAAAAATGAAATAATGTAGGCATGGATGTAGAGCACTTCATCGCGGAACAAAGTGATGACCCACGATGATCTCAGTGAAGACAGCCACATTTCATCGGCAACCGTGTGTTGATTATTCAGCACTTGATGACATAACATAAATCCAACTGGAAAGAAAGTGCCACAACTTCAATATCTAGAGGCTTTTTTAATCATGCTTTAATAACTAAATGTTTCCTATTTCCTATATTTCCACGGCTAGTTGCTTACACATTATCCAACGTTCCATAATGTCTAAAGACAGAAACTCACAAGGAGTCGTATCAGTTCGCGCAGGAATCAGGAGATACCCCGGTTGAGCTGTTAAACTTAGCATTTGCTTTTTCCTGTAATCAGAGATTTAAAATATACTTTAAAAATGAAGAAACTCTGAAATGACAAGACAAGTAATGAACACATCAAGTGAATGACTTACCTAAACGTATCTGCTTCCAAATTCCGGCGAGGATAAATGTTCTGCAGCGAGATTAGAGCTCGGATTAGAAGCTTGGAATGTGGGCCGAACTCCTCGGAGAGCTTCTTCATTGGAGGGTCATAATCCAAAATCATTTGCCCCAATCTTGGAAAGTTAGTGTCTCTATGGAATTAAAATATGAATTGTTTAGGAACAATTTAAAATTGAAATACATTTAGGAAACATAGAACGCCTAACACACTTTCGTTCTAATATTAACTCACGTCGGATTGTTCGCCATTTCTTGAGCAACGTGAAATAGGCCCAATACTGCTTTACGATCTTCCACACGAGAGAGTAAGATCATAAGAATTGAATACGTTACTACAAGATCTAAATATCCCTTCGTCAAATCGAAATTTAAGGTCTGAAACGAGACAATTAATGTTCGTATGTTAAGCAATTATTTTTATTTGTATTTTTAAATTGCTAAGATGCGAGAATATAAAGACTATTCAACTCTTAAATACAAACTAGTCAACTTACTATGTCCAGTTCAACTTGACAAGCGTCCATAATCGTAAGAATTTCGGAGACATGATCTTTAAAATCCAGTAGATCAACAAAGGTGTAGTAATACAATTGCAATGTTTTGTTGATCTCTCCGCGATACGATGCAATATTTGATACCTGAAAGGACAAATGTTTTAAATAGTTGCTAATTATCACGTTCACAATCAATTATAAATTATGCATCCTCCATCTTCTTTCCTAATTGACTACAAAATAATATATATTAATAATACAAACCTGCTTGATGTCAATGTTTGGAAATCGTTTGACGATGTGCTTTATCGACGACTCCAACACTTTCTCCGAGAGAAATCCAGGCTTCGACTTGGCATCCCCACATGCCTTTTTGATGTTGTACAACCTCGTCAGTAACCCTACTCCCCTGTCATTCAAGATTGTTAGCTTCTCAGCTAACTTATGCTGAGTTACATCCATCGTTAACTTTTCTCTGCAACACACAAAAACAACACGATTAACTTCTTCATCAGTTGTCAGCCATCTCGAACTGTCTACTATTGACAATAGACTAAATCATCTATAGACCATCATCTATAGACATTAAGACATTAGTACTTCCAACTTCAGCGAAAAGCTGACACTGACAGCTACCTACATTTTAAACTAATTCACTTGTTATAACTTTAATTCTTTAATACTCGACATTTACAATTCAAAATTTAACACGACATCCTAAATTAAAGGACAAATTTTATTCTCTGTGCTTTCATCAAGTCCAAAACCGGTCACCGGTATTTGTGACGCTGGATAATGGAATCTGAACACATCTCAACTCATTTTTACTAGCTTTAGTCTATATTCAACAACTAATCTCACAGTTTAGAAACTTTGTAAATTTGAAGTTCTAAGCTAATTTACCTTTAATTAGCAATTCTCCGTCAACCAAATCACTTTTCCAACTCCAGTGTCAGGTTAGATGTTGGAAAACAAACAAACAACAAAATGTCTACACTGCCATTTGTTTGGCTCACTGAATAAGTGCGTAAACAATGAACAAGTTCAACTAAAGGCGTCTTCAGTTTCCGGTCCAATTAGTCAAGTAAACAACTTGGGAAACCATTAACAAATTATTGACAGCTGACATGCAGAGCTGATATACGTATTCCTGCAAAAGCCTTCTTCCTCTGACCAAAAGAAAGCTTGGGTGCGTATCTACACTGACGATGAGACAACTCTCTGTGTGATTCGCCACCACAGGGATATCTACTCAACTCATTTACATGTTTACATCTTCACCATTTCTCTGATCTGATGTGTTCATGGGAGGTTCACTATTTATCCCCAAATCTATCCCTATTCCAGGCACATCCACATACAACACATACATAGGAAATAGGCATTAAGCTTCGATGTACATTCCAAAACCAAACCCTTTTATAGTCAGTCAAGTGCACAAGTGCAGCTTCTCTTTTACTGTAACAAAATTCACAGAAGATGATCTAGCCTAACTGATGTTCATGTTCATAGGTTCATACCCACCAGTAGGACAAATTACATTTTTTTGGGGTGCTCTGAGACACGTGGTAATTTCAAACTTTCGGTCTTTCCATTGGCTGAGGGTAAGAAAAGCTGAAGAAAAGACAAACAAACTTTTGGAACTTGAGTGACTTACTTGTGTCAATAATCCAATGTCAGTTTTGTCAATTTGCTCTGAAATGCAATTTTTTCGAGTTTTGTGAGATCACGCTCGATGATCGTCACGACTTGTTTCTTTAAATGCAGTCGGGCTTGGTGAGGGATTAGCGTGAACATTGCTTTTTTGTGATTTCAGCTGGCTGCGAGCGTGGAGAATGTAAACTAGCACGGTTTACGGTAAAATTGAGTATTTGTACCGGAGTGATGAGTTGTTCGTGTGTGAACTACTTTTCTCTTTCCATGTTGCATGTGTTGTGATTCCTAAATCCCAACTCCGGTTTACTTGCTAAAATTTGCTAATTGTCATATGGTAACTTTTTTACGGCCCAACTCCAAACTCTAGAATCACTTGTCAGTATTTACACAGGATTGAGGACAGATGGTGAGGGTAAGTGTGTAAAATACTAACTAAATCAATAGATTTGAGTAGTTTTTACAAGTAATTAGTGGATGTTGTGAGTTTAAACTGTAGTCAGCTGTCGCTGTCAACGTCACAATCAACAATTATCTTTGACTACGCATGTAAACTATAACCCTGCAGCTGACAGCGTACCAGATGTAGTTGACAGTAGTCAGTCCAAATTAAATATTTCAAAGTTGAAAGTATTTTTAATAAGGTTAATTTTTCATTTTAATTGTTAGTGCTATTCACTATCTATTAGTAATTAGTAGATTGTAGTGTCCTCCTTATTCCTCAAAGGCTCACTCACTACTGTTGACTGTCAAATTTAAGTTGTCAGTCTAAAATCAAGTAGTCATATTTTTCGTGCTGGAATCCTGCGATTATAAATCGTATTCTCTAACTAAATAATATTATTATTTATTATTTTTGCTGATTGTTGGTTTTAGGATCCGGCATCCTGAATTGAAGAACCTTCCTGACTAATCTGCAATACTCCGTATGAATTAATACAGTCGGGCTGACTGGGATAATTAATTTCATCACTCACTAATCCGTATAAAGATGAAGGATCGGGAGGCGATCCGGCGTGATAATGCGCTGTGTCGCGAATATATGTACATTGCGTCAGTGGTTGCAGCTTATTGGTACGTAAATTAAAGGAATCATTAAAATGTGTCGTCTTTTCGTGTTGTGAAGACGTGGTTTTAATTATTGTATTTTATGACCTGTATATTTTTCAGGGTGATTTCTATCAGCACAGTGTTCGTGAACAAATCTCTGCTAAGCCAGCAGGAGGATTTTGACGCCCCGATGTTCGTGACATGGTTTCAATGTGTGTTTACCTTCTTCGTTTGCTTAATTCTGACCAAGTGTCGCAGATATCTTTACCTCTCCACGAAAATCGAGTTTCCCGAAATTAAGATCAACGTTCGAACTATGCTCAAGGTAAAAAGTCTAAGCATTGTAGCTAACTAACTAATGATATGATGATTGAAAATTGATTATACATTTTGTGGTTCTTGTACTTTTTGCTTGTAGACCTTGCCGTTGTCCATAGTGTTCGTTGCAATGATAACATTCAATAACTTGTGTCTGAAACATGTTGGCGTTGCGTTCTACTATTTGGCTCGCTCGCTCACAACTGTAACAAATGTAGCTTTCACATTTGTGATTTTGCGTAAGTTCCTTTGCAGCAACAGTTTCATATGGGCAATATTAAAGCTTCAATAAATGAAATGTGGAATAACTAATTTTAGGAACAAGTGTGTCCAATCGTGCCATTCTCTGCTGTGTTGTAATTACCATCGGTTACCTGATCGGAATTGATCAAGAAGGATTGTCAGGTTCGAGAAATTCATTTATATTTATTTCTTGTGTTTAACGTTGCATATGTAAATTTCGAATTATTTCCCCCTTTAGGTGGAATATCATTCAATGGCATTGTCTTTGGACTCCTTTCATCATGCTTCGTCTCGCTGAATTCGATTTACACGAAGAAGATCCTACCTGCCGTTGACAATTCCGTGTGGAGTCTCACTTTGTACAACAATTTCAACGCGAGTCTCCTCTTTCTCCCACTCATGTTCATGTTTCATGAGCTTCCCCATATCATTTTCGTATCACAGATCCAGGAATTTCACTTTTGGGTCCTGATGGTCATGGGTGGCGTGTGTGGAGTGTGCATTGGATCAATCACTGGGTTGCAAATCAAGGTAAAATATACTCTTTAGTCTTTGGCATGTCCTTCATTGTTACCAGAGGAAACATTAATGAATTTCGTAATTAAATATACTACTTTGATTATATTAATTGTGCCAGGTCACATCAGCTCTAACCCACAACATATCAGGCACAGCTAAAGCATGTGTTCAAACCGTGATCGCAGTGTGGATGTACAACGACATCAAGTCTTACGCATGGTGGGCATCAAATTGGATCGTGTTGTTTGGAAGTGGTGGCTACACCAAAGTTCAGCAGATGGACATGGAAAAGGATTTCCACCGCCGCAAGTTCCTGCCATCGTGAGTTTACCTCAAACACTGATTCTCACATTCTGTGAACCCTTGTGGTTAACCACAAATGTACTGATAATGTATGTAATTGACAGGAATAAGACTGATACCGAAGTAGAAGAGAAGCTTATTTCAACATCCGACTTGGAAGACGTCTGAAATTGAAGTTCAAGCGCACCGTGAAGCATTGATTGAGTGGAGGTACAACGTAAATGATCTTTAGCAATGAGCTGGTCTATTTCGTTAAAGTGTCGTCACCTGGGGAAAAGTCTCCATTCATCAAAGATCAAGTCACTGCACAGTATTGGGTTTTCATTAGTTCGTACTTGTTGTCACTAGGTTAATGGAGTGAGTGCCTATCGGAAAAAATACAGTTTTGGTATATGTAATTGAAACACAAATTCTAGTCGTAACTACTGTGTGCATGGTTTAAACAGGTTAACCTTTTTATAGAAGAATTTGTTGAATTTTTGTCAACACTTTCTATACAGCACGTGAACATTATAAAATTAGGAAATATTGGATAATTTACAATATGTTCAACTTTGTACTTTTCTCAGCAAATGTCATGCATAATTTATATGTAATCAAATAAAGACTTCACCTCACGCAATTCTTCAAAGACAAGCCTAACGCCACTTGTCTGCAGTTAAGCTTTAAATACACAATAAGTACGTTCGTTTATCTAAGGTAAAATATTCGCAATGTTAGTTCGTACTTTTTCCGTTGTCCGAAAAGGACTTTTGTAAAGTCGCTGGTACAATTGACGTGAAGTTGTCCCTTGTCGTCTGTGATGATTGAATGTCTAGGGACATACTTCTTAGGCGACTTATATATATATTGATGTTATTTCTTGATATATTTATTCACTCGTCGACAATACTTCGTTCAAATGACTGTTGCTTATATGGCAATTAAGAGCGTTCAAGTATATATTCTTCTGTTTCTGTAAACTGTTACTTAGATGTATACCAAAATGCATTGGTGGATGTATCAAGTATGCACAAAATCAAGCAATTTTCATTCACCATTCACCGTGTTAAATTTTATGAAATATTATTATGTTATACGAGTAATTTAATTTTGTTGGCAATGCACAATGCGTTGTTCGATATACGAAAGTGGATTTTATTGAACTGACAGAATACATTGAAATAAAACAGACAAAAAGTAATAATAACTTCTTCTCTTAAGTAGCTGTTCACATTTTGTAGTGTCTTGTGCACACCAACCGTAAACACCCTCTCAATTCATTTACTTTTTTATATAATAAACGACATATGACGCAGAGCACGCTGCCAATCATAAATGCAGAGATGATGATAATAATAATACAGTATCATAATCAACAATGAAAGAAATGTAATAAGGGTCCGTTTTTTAAATACACCATATTATTTTTAACAGTTTCAAGTTAGTTTTTACATAATAATGCGATTAGAATTACTCCGAATAGTCAAGACTTATTACAATTACAAATGTTGTCAATAAGGACTGCGCGCGTTGAGTGAAAGAATGACTGAATGACTGAGAGCTTTCGTATGCAATTTTTTTAAATATAGTAAAAAGGATCCGCGTTGCTCTCCTCAATTTTCTAAACTTTTTATATAGTCAAGTTGTTTGAAACAAAAAAAACTGATTGTAAATATTTTTCAGCACATTGAGTATTCGGTAAAGGACAGAAATCTAACTTGACGAAAATTTAACTCAAGTATAAGAGGATCTTTAAAAGTGTACATATGCATTTTACAAATGTCGGGATGAAGACGGTACCGAGATTAAAACTTGTAGATTGTGTGGAGAGTTGTCACTAAGAAAACAAAAGTCTCAAAGATGATGAGACGGAAGTACAGGGAGGACAAAGTTAAAGATTAAAATTTGAAATGCGATTTCCGTTTTTTAAAGAAAAGACACGTGTAGCGACGAAGTCATATTTTTTTCTTTGTAAAAAAATTCAGATTTGGTCAAGATCGTTGGCTATTTTAGCAGAGGTCTACAAGAGAAGAGGAATACAAAGTTTAAGTTTCGTTTTTCATGGTAAATTTCTTGGTGCGAAAGTATACTATCGAAACAAATAATTTAAAAGAAACATATTTTCTCTTTGTGTCCCGAATTATATCAACAATCACAAGTGATACATGTATGATATAATGATTTGCTATATTTAAAACGGTAGCTCACTCATGAAAAAATAATTTTTTACATATTGTGTACTTTCGAAGGGGAAATTGGAATCTAATATTTTCTCAAAACGACGAGGTTGAATAAGATACTCCGCACAAGAATATATATAGCCAATGTGAAGCAATTAATTAGTAGTTTACGAAAGGTACATTTTCAATTCAAGTGTTTTTAAACTATACAAATGTATTATGTGTGTGTGTGACAGGTAAAAACTGGTAAAATTGAGTTGTTCCTTCTTGAGTCGTCTTTTTGTGTTTTCTTAAAAACACACAAAACATTATTACCTTTCATTTTTAAATATAAGAAATCCCGACAGACACAGCTACTTGATGCATGATAAGAGTTTAAGATAAGGAGTTTTCATCACAACTTTCTCTTATTAAAACGATAACAGCAAATAAATAAATAGCATTATATTTATATTTATAATAACAATAACTTAGCTTCCTTACAATTAGTAAGTATTTTTTTGAAAAGAATGATCATCCTTCACATATTACATACTATTTGTATATATCATTTACGTATTTTAATGGTCATTCAGCAACAAAAAAATGGATAAAATATGTCGTCAGATATTATTTAAATATTTGACGAACCACACCGAACGCCCAAACCTTATCAAATGTCAAAATCCATGCATTTCTCCATTTAGAAAAAAAGTAATCTTTGAGTTTTGACCGCTGAATATTGTGCGAAAAAACCGGGCGTCAAAACAAAGAAACTCAATTTTAATACGCTCTCATCCCAAACGTTTCATAAATAAATATTTTTTGTCTTAAATTAGAAATGTTTTTGTATCTTAGATGTTCACTTAATTAAATATATAAGCTTTTTTAGCTGCTCCCATACATTCATTCAAAAAATCTATATAGCTTTCTCCGTTTTCAATATTGAATGCAGCTCTCATGATCTTCACTTTTGGACTTGACTTTCAAAGTATGTAGCTTTCCACTTTCAGAAGAATCGTTCGTTTTCAACAACAAAAAATTTGTGCGAATTGCAACCTCAATTACTTAAGTTTTAAATATATTTTTACTCTTAGTCGAGATTTTCTGTCTTAATTATTGTAGGTGTGTGTGATTTCATTTAAAAATTTTAAAATCCTTCACAAATCCTTGTTTTGTGAAGGAGGAAATTTGTATTCCTTTGTTTTCCCTCAGATCTATCCGGATATAAAGTGGGCTACCCTGATTTGTCACTGCACTGCTCCAAAACGAGGGCGGCGTCCTTACTAAACTTTTTTTAACGTATGAGTATTTCTTTTTGACACACTCTCAAAAAATATTATCAAACAGACACACGTTTTTTAAATAATTATTTTTATATATCCCATCCACACAATATTTCCTAATTACGGAAATAGGCACACTCAAACTCATTGGATTATATATTCTTATGTAAAAAAAACCTTTTTTTGGTTCAGCGTCGATTTTGCATCCAACAAAAAAACTGTTTTCATAAATGGAATGCTTGTTTCGAAGAGATTATATCCATGCCTTCAAACCAGGCACATGAAATTTAATACTAAAAAAGTCGCACCTTTCCGTAATTAAATGTATATTTCTGGTGCGTAGAAAATTAGGAACGAAGTCTTTTACCTGTAAAATGTCAACGTGTGTGTATGCATCTTTAACCTTTTCCCTTTCCTCTCACTAAACTTAGTCTAAATCTAAACTATTGTTTAGTTTAGACATCTCCATTATTTTCTTCAATTAGCAAAAAATATAGAGTCACATCCATACGCGTCCGCCCATTTCTCGCTATATTGCACCATTTGAAATCACTTACTCAAATCTAAATAGATCTTATCGACTTTCTCTCCCTTTCTCGTCTTTTATAATTAACGAAAATCAACAAAAAAAAGAAACCGAGTCTCTCTCTAGCTTTTTCCCCTTAAATGTTTCCTTAATAATCTTGACGGCACCTAGTTGATTGTAGTAAAAAAATTACCCATTATTCCAGTCTACTATTTAGTTTTTATGCAAAAAAAACTTCTATATCTTCTTTATATTTGCAAGTATTTTTATCATCTTCGAAAACAGAGGTATGCGAGAAGAGCCGAGTTTTTCTCTCCACAAATATCTTAATGGGAAACGTTTTCTCTTTGTTCTAAACGGAATTATTCTGGAAACAAATGCAAGTATTAAAAACGATTAAAAGAAACTAAGGATTTTTTTCTCATTTAGGCGATACATACAACATATATATTTAAATATATATAAATCACGTACTGAATAATAAGGTACTTTTGACTCAAAAACAGCTTTTGAAACCTAAAGTTAACTCACGTAATATTTAGGCGCTATATATTCTCATCTATCGCAAACATTCTTGACGATGACCGGGGAAAATTAATGTCTCCTTTCGAAACTTTTGTTAAAGCCATTCAGCCAAAAAAATAATTATTTTTAAAAATTAGCTAGAAAATAGTACCAGAGTGGCTCTCGTAATATAAATATAATTATCAAGTGTGGACATTTTTACAGCGACATCCTAAACCTATTAATCAGTTAAAGCTACGAATATCATGTGTGTATGTGTACTTATTGTGAAGGACGCCTCTCTACTTTCTTCTAATTATCTTGGAGAGATGACTGTCAATTGCGTAAGTGTGGCCAGTGTAAATCCATTCCTACTTTAAATCAATTATTCCTCATTTTAAATGCGAAACGACAGCACATCGAAAAAAAATACAATTGTTACTCGGAATTGGTGGCAAAATCGGAGCAGTATATATCTTATTTATAAATGAAATTAAATGAAAATGCCGACCTGCAACATAGAAAAATACGCGAATCCCTACAATAAAATTATGTGTAATTATTTAAATATGTTAAAAAAGGTAAATTATATTTATGCGACTACAATTGTGTTTAAAAAACGGAGAAGGAGAGAGAGACAGGGAAAACATTAAAATTGTACAAAACTATCTGCAACTTTTCCCAGTCAACTAAATTGGCATATGAGTTTACCACGCTGACGATGGGAAAGTGTTATTTGTTTTTCTAGCACCAACAGAATTCAGCATTGTGCTTGCCGATCCAAGAGAAAAATGCCAAGACAAAAGCAACAAAGGATATATCTTCTTTTCCTAAGATCTTCATCCTTGAAGTTTTAACTGAGCAGTAACTCTTGGTGGCAACTGTAAATTATCTAAAAGCTAACAAAAACTCTGTTTAAAAGTTAACCTATTCAACACCGTTACACATACCCTCCTTAAAGTCTTAATAAAGCTAAAGAGACAACCAAAAAACAGGGGAATAAATAAATAAATAAACTAAATTACAAATTGTTATACAATAAAGAGCTGCGAAGGAGTGCTATTGAAACAGTTTTTTAAAAAAACTGCTTAAATCCTTATTGCAAACTCCAAACAAAAAACAAGTACTTGTGTTGCGCACTTAAAACTAATGGATTGTATTAGCTAAAAAACAGTATATTTCATGGGCTTACAATACAAATCACAATTATGTATAGATAACATGTATATATTATCTATCTAATCTAATCTATTATGCTAACTAAATCTCAAAATATTTTTACGACAGATCAGCTCAGCTCTTCATTTCTTTGAATAGGGATGAGAGAAGACGGTTTTACAAAGAATTAAGTATATAATTCCCATAGTAAATCACTAAAAAAAGTCCTACGAGAGTAATATATTATTATTTAATGTTCCCACAATGTAATTGTCGAAAAGTCATTTTAATATGGATCATGGTTGTATTACTTTTATATCAATTAAGAGTAAAATCGTAATTAAATCTTTACGAATAAAATTGACTTTAAATAATTAGCCATTAAAGTTATCTTCTGAGTATAGCAACTAGATCAATAATATATGCATATTAGACGATGTGTGTTCTAAACTTCTAAAGAATCTTATTGATCCTGAATATATTTTTCGCATAATTAATTTATTATTATTATATTTTATGTACCCTCATGATGTACCGCCTCTAATTGTACGTTATTTGCCTATGAACTGTACACTCTTCTCACCAACTTTCGATTTTTTCTGCGTTGTTGCGAAGAATATTTATTGTAAAAAGACTGCGGCGCGACAAAAGACATAATTGATGAGAGTCGTCAAAAAATGAAACCGTGTTCCGTTACGTGTGTTTCGGGAGTTAACTAAAAATGGAAGGATGTAAAGACTGAGCAAAAACCTAGTTTGAAATATTTTGATAAAAAAACGGTCAAGAAGAGAAGATGAAAAAAGTCTGAGAAAATGTGTGTGTGTACTAATTGAGATTAAATATTTGAAGTATGAAAAGAGACACACAGGATTGTTTTGATAGTGTCAAGGTAATGAGAAACTGACTGGTAAAAACAATTTCGAAATGAGAAAGGTACAAGTTTTTATTTTTGGAAAAACAATACTGTCATTGGCTCTCGTGAGAAATCTTTCCAAGTGAAATACAGTCGAAGAAAAAAAACTGAAAGTTTAGAGCAAAAAAAATATTTTTAAAAAATTAGCTGATGAAAGGGATTTCAGACCAACTTGTAAGGAGACATAGTCAAGGAGAGAAGTGTGACAAAAAATTGGAGTTTAAAAAAGAGTTTTTTATTATTTTGAGTCAGTCGTAAATTTCCATCTAAATACTTTCTCTTTTCTTTCCCTTAAAAAAATCTTGTTTGCTGAGTTTTCCTCTCTCGAGCGTTCGAAAAAAAAATCTTGTCGAGTATCACGATTAAACTTGCCTAGCAATCATTCTTAAGTCTAAAATCTTTATATATTGAGAGGGGACTCTTCAAATGTTCTCCCTCTTTTGGGCAGTAGCAGTTTACATAAAATAATAAATTATAGTCGTACAACCTTTCCGTAAAGACTATCAATTATTACTTGTAATGTTGTAATCGTAATGAAAATAAATACTAGATTAAAATTCGATGAATATAACTGTAATACTTGAGTCACGTCTAAACATTACACTTAAACATTTAAAAGACTCGAGTCGAACAAGGGCAATCTTAAAAACTAAATATTCTCGTGGAATTTTGGAATCTTCGTTAAAGCGGCTCGACAAAACTGTTTTAGTGGTGAGTTATACTGCGGAATGTGTCAACGCAACAATATCATTTTACTCTGGTGATTATCAGTGCCGGTAGCTTAAGATAATTAATTATTTTATAGTTGCCAAATTCGAAGTAATTTTAATTTTTTTAATAGTATCTAGTGTGAGTCCTCCATTTCGGGTACGTGTCGTGGTGGTGATGATGATGATGATACCGTGACGTAATGAAAGGCATTAGTCAATTTTTCTTCTTCTTCTTGAAATACGTGTCAGCATAGTGACTGGGCAGTGCTCCACCAAGTTCTCCTCCAGTGCAAAGGCTTGGGGGTGGGAGTTGGCTGTGTCCTTGCGCAACTCCAAGAACGACATTCGAGCCGGCTCCATTAGTCAAGCCGATGCTTGCTGGAAGAAAGCCTTCAATGTCGAGTCCACTCTCGTGGTTGACCTTCCGCTTCTGACCCATGTTGTTCATCATGTTCGAGTTGTTATTCATAGAATTCGCTCCAGGGCTGAGAGAATGGTGATTCCCCCAAATGTTGCGAGTTTGGGTTGGCCCTGTTTGGAAACTGGCTGAATGCTGATGATGTTGCTGCTGCTGCTGATGATGATGATGCTGCTGCTGCTGTTGATGGTTGGGATGGTGGTGATGATGATGCGGAGCTCCAAAACCCCCCGAATTTGGGGGACTCCCCAACACCGGATTGCTCCATGGAGTTGGCGTTGGGGAAACATTCCCGTTTCCCGACTCGAGTAAACCTTTGTTGGACGAGCGGGGGAAGGGGGAGTACGACGGCGACCTTGGACTGGAGCTGCTCATCTCGCTGCTCCCATTCGACCCACTTCGCTGGGGCATTTGTGGGCCTCCATGATGACTGTTCTGGTGGCCATTGTGGAACGAGCGGTTGTTTCCAATTGGCGACGGTGGAGTGCTCATACCGGAACTCCAGGTGTTGTGCTGCTTCATCCCGCCGTAACCTCCTCCTCCATCACCTCCACCTTGGTCCGTTTTCATCGACTGCATTAGCAAGTCCAAGAGTGCGTTGGACACGCCCCCTTGATCCAGTCCACCAGAGAGCGGGGATGGTCTAGGCAGGTTGGACAAGTGTGCCACGTTTTGCTGGAGGAGTCCATTCGGTGGCATTCCTTGTTGTTGCTGTTGTTGTTGGAATGGGGCTTGGTGGGAGCCACTAGAAAATGGAATGGGAGACTTGGCCCCACTCCCGTTGTCACTTGATGCGAGCGAGTTCCCTCCCAAAATGTGGCATAAGTTCTGAGGATTGCTCAACAAGTTGTTGAGAGCCTCCTGAAAGTCGCCATTCATACCGTTCATTCCTCGGTTCCCATTTGGACCACAAAACCCTGGTGGAGTATTTCTCATTTGTTGTGAAGGACTGTTGGAGTTGATGCCAAATAGCTGGTCCACAGAACGGGCTGCTGATGCACTGCTCTGATTCGACATTGGCGTTTTCATGAACAGGGGGCTCGTGTTCCCAGACACGGACTGCGAGTCGGGAGAGGAGGGCTGTCCAAAGAGGGAGTACCACACCGCCTGAAGAGGGTCACCAGGTGGTGACTTTGAAGGATTCATTCCCGTGTCCATGGGCACGTCCAAAGACGGAGAATTCAAACCTGAAGGGCTTGGAAGCAATGGACTCTGTTGAAGCATAGACAAATTGTCATGACTCTTTTGATGACTTTTAAATACATTTTTTTGCGAGGATGTGACATGTGTTTAAATTTACCTTTTGAATTCCATTTGATCCGAAACTGGATGAGCTCTTGTTGGATTTGTAAGAGGGCCACTGCTCCTGCTCCTTCTGCTGCTGATTAGAGCCGCCACAATTGCTTCCTGTTGACGACCCAGGTGACATGAGAAGACCTCCCTGCTGGTAAAATCCATGAGGAATGCCTCCCCCTTGAGACTGGTCGAGTTGCCCAAGGCCAGCCATGTTATTTCCAGAAGCTAGTCCAAGCAGAGTGCTCAAGTTCGGCCCATTGTTCATCGACGTGATTCCATTGAGGAAGTGATCATTGCAAAGACCTCCACCGTTGGAAGTGACATTGGGAGAGGACATCCCACCCCCTCCATTGTTCCCCTTGCTCATCGCCTGCAAGGCTGCAAGAAGTTGTTGGTTTTGAAGTGTCGTCGCTGCGGCCGAGTTGGGGGACAGTTGTCCACTTCCCGGAGTTCCAACGGGCGACCCATTCTGCTGGATCTGAGAGGCGAGGAGGAGGGTGAGTGCTGTTTGGTGAGCATTCTTTACCAGATTCGAGTTGGATTGGTTTGTTGGCGAGGATCCGTATGGAACTTGAGGACCTTTGTGGTATGCCTGTCTTTTCCCCTGCTCCGCATTCACACCTTTGCCCTTCTGAAGATCCTGAATTTGCTGCATGATTATTGCCTGGAGATTCTGGGCAACTGTGAGAAACATTATTATCAAGATACATTATTATTGTATTGTCTCTCCAGTCTCTCCAGCAAGGTTTGCTTGAATATTCTATCTAAAACTTACAAACTGGATTCTGCTTTGCCAAACTCTGCAACTGCTGGAATACAGCTGGTGCCGGTGGATCAGGAAGGAGTGCACTTTTTCCCTTGTTGGATCCCTGCAAACAAAAAGGATGCTTACTTTTACTGAACTGGACACTGGAGACATTTCATTGATCATGATCGTCGCTATCGCAAAGTCTCATGTGTCTCTCCCGAAGGAAGAAGACATACGTGACTCTACTTACCCCATCATTCAACAGCTTTAAATAGAGATTGATGGCTCGGACTCCTGGAATATAATAGGAAACTCGGATTCTGTGACCGTGAAGGAGATACCCATCCAAAGCTTGTTGAGTTCTCTCCGCATCATCCTCGTTGATAAACTCAACAAGACCCCAGTCTTGGGGACACCCGTTTCGAAGAGCGATCTACACGAGGCAAGTGTACAAGACAACATGATAAATAACAAAACTAAATAGCAACATAAATCTTGAGATCAGTATGCTTCGTTGATGATACTTTATGGATTTAAGAGGTGGGAATTTATTTTTTAGGTCAAACCTGACAATACGGCGGATTGACGACGGTGCTGAAAATGCGACGGAACTCGCCCATATCACGATAATTCGAGGGCAAATGATCAATGTAGAGGCACTTGGAGTGGAGGGAGCGAACAGTTACATGACTAGAGTCAAGCCAGTCGCAGACTGCTGTGAAGTCCAGGATTTGTTTCCCATCCAGCGCATTTTTCGCCTGAAGTGCTGCTTCCTTCGTCACGTACTCGACGAAGCCGTAGCCCTTGCTCTCACCTGGAGTCACACAAGAAAATTAAATATAGAACGAGAAGGCGGAGAAGACGAAACCAAATCTAGAATTTAAAGTGAAACGCACCTGTCTTCTCGCTGATCATGAGGAAGTAACGTCGCACTTCGCCGTAGGTGGACACGAGGTTGTGAAACTGCTGGTCAGAGTATACCAAAGGGAGCCGGCCAATGCAAAGGAGCATTTCCGTCGGCGAAGGTACAATTGTAATGCGCTGACCCCTGAGGGTGAACACGGCGTTCCTGTCCCAATCCTCCAGCATCTCGGGGGAGCAGAGGGCCACTCGGGCAGACCCCGACTGGATCGTCACTGACTGAACTTCCCATTCTCCCAACAACTCCCGAATTTCCTGCAGAAGAAACAAAGAGGGAATACGATGCTTAAATAAATATGTTATTGTCAAAGAGGAATTTTTTAAATTTGTATATCCTTTTCTATGAATGCATGCATTGACATTGACAGCCTCCCATTTTTTATACGACTTTGTCAAGGAAATTCTTCTCAAATGTCAAATGAAGCGTAAACATCGTAAATAATTAATTGCGAAATGTGCATTTTTATAAAGTAATTTTTCCTTTTCAGAGTTGGAGTGTTGGAGTAATAAAAATTATGAAATCAGTTTGAGAAGTTGTTAGCACATTACATTGCAACAAGAGACATTCAGTGATTTGCGACTTGGATCGATTGTGGCTGTGGCAGTATTTCGTATGTTTTGGGGTATACTGTAACATTTGGGAAAAAATGGGTAGAAAGTTGAAAGGAATTTTTCCATTTCTCCGAATTCTTGCGGCTGTCTCGTTCCTGATTTGGGTGAGCTCACTTACAGCTATTTTAAAGTCAAATATCGGTGAAACGACAATAAATCTGAGCCTTCCCAATCCTCTCATTCAGTCGTATACTTGTTTGCCAGAGGCGAGAGATGTTTTAATAATTTTTTGTGGATATTTAGTTGTTGGAGAATGTGAATAGCGCATCAGCGGGCGGAAGCTGTACTCAAGCTTCCGACTGTTCCAGTTGCTCCTTTCTGAAATGCGGAATATGCCTGGATATCGGCATATGTCGGTGTATTCCACGGGCTGTTCCTCTCGTGATGTCAATATGGCACGATGAGGAGGACCATCCGGAATGCTATGTCAAACCTTGGTCGTGGTTTGGCTTGAAACATTGACACCACAACACAATTATTGTCATGTTTACAGTTTAGGACATGAAGCAGTTAACATTTTTTAGAAAAATACAACTCGCTACATCCAGACACAGAATGAGGATGTATTTTCTCCGAAATTTTTTGCAACCTATTCTAGAGAATTTGAGTTGAAGTCTGTGTGTAGTAACTCGTTATGCGACCCACTTTTTTCTGGGAAATTATTAGATTTTGGAAAGCCAATTATAGGAAACATTTTTTCATTTCAATTTGGGAGGTGATGCAAATGACATTGCCAACTGAGCATTGTTTGTCGTAAAATTTCATACAAAATTATTTCGCAAATTTACCAATCTTGTATTTTCAATGGTGTAAGAAATCCCAAATAAAGTTCATTCCCAAAAATTCAATCTATTTTTCATGTTGTAGCTGACGGTGAAAATTAATAGAATTTATTTCAAATGTGTTTCTGCATTTGATTTCATTAGCATTTTCCTTACAGCTCACACAATTTTATTTTTTACCTGCATGAAACTCGCAACGGCAAATGATGGAATTCCCCTTTTTACAACTAAAAGTAGCGTGCATTTCTCCTCATCATATTATTCGTCGATAATGTAAAATGCAGAAAGGGCCTTCACACACTTCCGTTTCCATGTAGCTTGTCTCTTTTTTTCTCCACATGATCCCACGATCTCGAAGAAAAATGTGGAATGGAAAATAGCCTTTTGCCAAAAACGTTAGAGGTGTAGCCGCCAACCCAAAAATTGCGATTTTAATACTCTCTCATAGAAATATGATGTCTTTGTAAAACACTGCAATTGAGTGCTGCGTCTCACGTATGAAAAAAAATCTAATGTTTTTTACGACTAGAGCTATTTTTGTAGGTTGTTGCTAAAAGCTCCCTAAATAATATGTAAATGTGTGTGTGTTCTTCAATCTGCAAAATATTTTCTCGAGACAAGCTTGATGGCGACGGTGACTTGTTTTTCAGTGTGGAAACACGTTTTTATGGATGTTTTATTTACGCGATGGAGGAAAGGATATGAGGCTTCATAACGATCTTGCTCTACTCACAAAAATCCTCTCCGTCGGTGGAATGGAAGAGGAAAAGCAAGAGAGAGTAGAAAAACTTTTATAGAATCATTATAAATAGAAGTCTCACTTACTTTTATTGGCGTGTGCGATTGCAGGGGAGTCAAATGAAACGCTCAGCGAAATCGTATCAAATCGAATAAATCAGTCGATGGGCTTTGATTGACTAACGAACTTTTGCAGATTGTCAATAGAGAATCGAAAATATTTATAAATTTCAAGGGTTTAAGCAAGAAAGCCTGAGTCTAAAATCTCAAAAACTATTTAGCATAATGAAATCATGGTTGAACATAATAATATAATAAAATGCATGTGTAACTGTCTTAAATATCGTTATGCTTGCTCGGAACTACATGATTTTCTCCAAGGCAAAAAATTTAAACTCTTTCCTATGTTTAAGCACATTAGTTGACTGCATCATGCGAAATTTTTGTGCAAAAGTAAAAACGGTTGGGGAAAACATGGGATTTTGACAGGCAGAGAGATTCATGACGCGCAAATGTTTCCCAGAGACAGAATTCCCTTCGGAATTAAAGACGTAACAAGATGTTCCTCTCTCTCTCCACTCCAAGTATTCATTATTTTGTTCCTCTCGTTATCCATATTGTTTTGGGAATGCCTGAGCCTGAGCGAGAATGAGAATTGTGGGTTCGTTCGAAGGTAAATGAACCAAAATATGTGCAGCTGTGTGATTTGGCGAGTAATAAAATATTTTGTAGGAACTTGCATTTAAAAAAATCTTATCGGTTCGAATTGCTGAAAGAAAAATTGTGCATTTGATGATGACATCTGCATAAAACGTCATGCATAGAAAACTATTTAATCTATTATTTCACAACGAAAAGTAAAAAGAGTAGAGCAGCGACGCTTCTCAACTTCAACTCAAATATGGACTTTGAGTAGATACAAGATAAATATAATTTATATTTCCAGCATGAATCCGTCGTGGCACTTATTTAATTTGCTCAAGTTAGATTTTGGAGGACTAATGAGTATTTCCGCTGGGTCAGCGGTTTTTATTTTTACAGCTTCATTTGCATACTGTCAGCATACGAGACTGTTCGAATGTTGAGAGAGAGATAATATAATGACGCACATAAAACGTGAGCAGGAGAATTTTAGACTTGACAAAAAATATACAAGCTTTTGGTATGATGATGATGGAGAGGAGGAACCGGAGGGATTGCATTGGATGGTGTAGATTGTAGAAAAAATGTTAACGAGGATATGATTCAGCATCTCTGTTGACTCATGGTGATCAAGGAATTATCTCGCTGGTTATGCGACATATAAAGTTTATGTGATACGTGCTTTGATAGTGGAACAAGTAGTTATTCAATCCAATCCAGACAGACATAGTTCACATTGTTCCTCTCTAATTTATGACCAATTGATAAAAGCGAGAGTTTAAATGGAAGAAACAAATCGTTTTATCTTTTGGGTGTAGATACACAACAGCGTGTACACATAACTTGAGCATGACATGAACAAAGTCTACAAATTTCTTGAGCATGTGGGAATGAATGAAATTCTTGGATGGATTCTGGACTCACTAATTAGCTCAAGAATCCAGATGCTAGAAAGTTGAAAGTAATGTGTGTCGACAAACAAAAGTCTGATAACATAAACAATGTCTGAAAAGAATGAAAATATTTTTTAGAACAAAAATGAAAAACAATTATTGATCGATGCAAACAATTTAACATGTATTAATTTTTATGGCTTCATTGTGAGTTCTTTCCGGCAACAGAGTCAAAGAAATGGATCAATGGCTCAATGCTATTGATTGTAATTTCCTCATAATTTGTGATTGTGTCTGAAAGGACAATTCAAATCTGGCCTAGCTTTCTATAGAAACTGTCGAGTTCCATTGAACTGAAGGTTAGTTGAGTTTGATTTGACGTTCTGAGCTCATGTCATATTTCCAATCAAGCAGTTAACTCAACCGTTGGAAAAGTTGTGAGAGGAGAGAAGATTTCCATTGAGCCTAACTAAAATAATATATATTTTTTCTCTGTTTCGTTCGGCTCATTTGAGACACAAAACTTGGGAAAATGTACAAATCCGTTGTGGTGCTTCTGATTGCAACGCTTGCCATTGCAAGTTACGCCAAACCGCGGTCCGCTTACAGCAAAGTGACATATCGTGTAAATAATGTAAATGACGACGACATCACGGACAATGTAAGAAGGACAAATTTTTAAAATTCCAGATTTTAATGTAAAACTACGATGTTATTATTAATAACGTTACTGGGATTCTTCTCTTTTTTAAACTTCAGGAAATCGAGAGGGACTGGAGCTTCAATGAGCTAACGCCACGAGAGGAAAAGGAGTTGTCGTTGGTAACAAACGAAGTGAAGCCGAAGAAAGGAGGAAACCCTATTCCAAAACCTCGTCCAGCCTCAGAACTAGGACCAAAGGAAGATGAGGCACGTCCTGAATCAGGTGCCCCAAACTCAGAATCGAAGGGGGAACAAGGGGAAAGCTCGACCGTACAGTCACAAGTCCAGACTGCTCCCAACTCGGAACAAAAAGGAAATCGACCAGAGGAAACAAAGGTGAACAAGGGGACAGACACGCTTCTACAAACCGACCAGCCACAGCCTTCAAACAAGAAATTTATGTAATTATTTGTACACCTTAATTTGTAATTATTTAGCAGCGTTTTCAAAATTATTGATTGAACTCCTTGAACTCACATTAATATATTTTCCTTGTTTTACAGAGATTTTGATAAGCCACCATCATCACCGGGGGACTACTTAATGGACATGTTGTACGGCTTGTAAGTGAAATTCTCTCAAGAATATACGTACTATTCGTATTCTCCAATAATTTGTTTGTATTTCGTATGAAATTCTAGTGCATCATGGGTCTACAAGAAGATTTTCGACTAAAAACATTTCGATATTCCATCATACAGCTCGTGTCTACTTATTTATATTCATGGTGGACAGAGAATTTAACTTTTTTTAAACATTTTTTCTCTCGCAAAAAAACTATAAATAAACAGTAATCGAAATTTAAAAAAATAAAACATTTTATATTGTCGCCGTGTCCATATTTTATGGAACATTTTTCACAAGTGCTACAGTCAACAAGCATCCTTTGACTTTTTCCATGTCTTTCATATCAAATTCCAACAAGAATGAGAGAAAAATCGTGTCACGACACATTTACTGAAAAAAATGTTCGTCTTTATACTTTCAACGAAGCATGCACTCTATATCTTTAGGATGAATTTACATTTTGCTCGAGATAGTTTTGCTGCTGGTGCTGGACATTTCGTAAAAGGTCGTGGTTTATGATCCAATCTGTCTTTTCGCCCTTCTTTTGACAACCTTCCATAATTCCATTCCATGATTCCATTGGTTGCTACGCATATATGCAGATGAAGTGAAGTATTCTCTTGTCATCCGACTAACTGAAAACATGAAAGGAGGAGGTACAACTTGCCGAATTAACGAAGGCGGTCTGAAATACACAAATTTTGGAAAGTTCCAACGATGATTAGAAAGCAGAGAGAGAGATAGAGTTGGAGAGGAGAGAATATGCTAGATCCTTTGCCATGGAAATCTCATACAAGTGAAAGGCTTCCTCAACTTACGATTCATTTGACACACATAATTTGTCCTTCTTTTGATTTTCCACTTTGTAGCTGCTCGCAAAACCTTAGCAAGGCTTCACATTTACAAGAAATATCACAACACAAAACCCGAAAGTGTATGTGTTCTCATGCCCATATTCTCTGCCATATTTTCCCACAAAATATTTACACTGACAGGAGCCAATTAGTAGTACAATTGATCGGTGACATGGTCCCCTCATCATCATCATCATCATCCCTATGAACAGCAAGTGTACAAAACGATAACACTCGAATGGAACAAAAGGGAATTTTGGGAGTTGGTTGTTAAGTACGGCCTCTCCTTAATCAAAAACCTTTCCCCATCGAAATACAAAATACAATTTTCTCTCTTCGATAAATCCAATTCCAACCAACTGGAACTACTCCAGTCAACTCGCCGAGAACAACAAAAACAGGGCAGAGGTCTCCTCCGAAAATGAAGTCGATGATGATGATGGCAAGGCACGAATTAAAGTTCACATGATTCAATTCCCCTCTTCTTGTATATAAAGACATCATCATTCAGCGAGAGTGGGAAGTGGGGAGCAAATTGAATATACCGTTGGGGACTTGAGAGAGAGAGAAAAGTAAATTATTGGAGAAGCAAAACGACAAAATATATTATGAAATTACTTGTCTCCTCCACGTCAGCATACTTATGATATTACTTCCAACCTTTCACCAAAAGCTTTCCCCCTAATCTCGCTAAGCAGGATCTCGAGAAGACGCGCAGTAGTTTTGAGGAGAGAACAATGTTGGAGGGAAAGTGGAGAACTCTCTGCTCTCTCACCTTTTGTGTCACAAAATCTCTCTGACAAAGTTTCAAAGGGGGATTTTGAGCTTCAAAACTCAATTCTTCTTCCTCAGTCAAAGTAGCATATAATTTCCATCTTTGGAATCATTCTGTTTTCTATTACCATTATTATATGCCCAATATACGAGTAATTTAATTCTCAACAATATCATCGTAATTTATATGCGAGCTGATAGGAAGCGATTTTCCCTGTTTTCACCACAAACACTTTTAGATACCGTCCTTCCCGTTCGAGCCATGTTTGAAAACTGAGATACTCGAAAGAGAGAGAAAAAATGATGAACGTGACCAACTTTTTCTTCCTTTTCTCCAGACTATAAAAAAACTGGAAAAAAATCTGTCACAATGTCACAGTCACTGGATCACTATTATGAAGGATTTGCGACAAAGAGAGAAAGGACGTTTTCCCCCTTGATGCGGGTAGTCACTCGCGAGAAAAGTAAATTCTTAAAGGGAGAGCGTGCATAGATATTTTGTCTTGTCGGGGAACCGTCTTCATAAAATATTCATGAGGAGGAGAGAAGAGTGAGTCTCCCCATTTGACGGATACATGGCTACATGAAAAGCTATTCCTTGAGAGTTGGGCAGAGTGAGTGGAGCAGTGGTTTCAACTTGAAGTAGTTTCCTTCCTCTCCCCAAAAAAATAAGAGAAGGAGAAAAAAGTGTCTTGACTTGGTTCCATATCGGAAGAAGGTTGGAAATAAGTGAAAGGACATTTTTCTTTTAGGGATTTCTCCTTCTCCTCGAACCACAGCGACAGCCTTTGCCGAGTCAGCATCTTTTCACCTTTTTTTGTTTGAAAGTTGATCAAAAGGCTCGTGTGTCTGCTGTGGCGTGGCTTGTGTGTGTGTGCTTTCCTTCGGAATTGATAAACTGATATCAGAGTCCTTTTTTCCAGACGAAGTGAAAAACAAGTGGTGTAAATTTGAAATTATGCAATGGCGTGTACAAATCCTATCATCTTATCATATTATCATAAGTCAGGGAGATTTGTTGTGGATGCGATCCGATAAGCTTTCGGATTTTTTATGATGTTCACAGTTCACAGTGAAAACCGGAGCAATAATGTCTAAAAAAGAACATTTAAATCTGACTTGATGTCATCATGTTTTCCTTCCATTTTATAAGTTTAAAATGATTTTCAACTTTCACATCGTACAAACATAAATCACCAAGATTCTCTTGAATTCCCGAGGAGATGTCGTCTACACGAGCGCTTCTTGTAAGCATCAAAACGAAATGCACGTTGGATTTTTAAAGTGTAATATGACGGCATAATATTTTGTTTCGAGACCGAGACGTTTACATTGTTCATAACATTTCATAACACACGCTATACGCCTTTTTTAACATCATATCATATCTTATCTCGTGCTTTTACATACAAATGGGAAAACAAAGGGAGAAAAGTTTTTATTTTCTTTGGGAAGAGCGAAGAAGCACATGGGATCAACTTATCAACATCACAACAGCGTCGAGAGTTGAAGGTATACGAGAAGAACGATTCCTTTTCTCCCTCAGTTTCCTCTTCAAACATATTTTTTTTCTCGGTGTAGCCTCCTCACTTACCGCTAAACTTTAGGGCTCATAAGGTGTCACAAATTATTCCCCCAGTTTATACCCTTTGACAACTCAACATGCCTCAAGTGCTGTTCAGAGAGAAGGAATGCTCTTTGGGAGTCTCAAAGGAAAATCTATGAACTTCCGCTTCCCCTCTTTTTTTCTCGTACATCTCTTCCCCCGAGTGAGAATTTTCTTCCAAGAATGGGGGAAAATATTCACACAATTTCTCCCTCAACGTGAAATTTATTATGCGCTACTTCTACTTGATTATATATTTGCCAGCAACTTGTAAAAAAATAGTAAAAAAATCGTGGAAAGAAGTAGGCAGTAGCAACAAAGCTGCCAAATTATTTAAGAAAAGAATACACATGTTTTTCCCGTTTATTTTCAATAAAAATACGAGGAAAAGGTGTAGCGTCGCGTGGGAGAGGGACAAAATAGGGGAGAAAATTGGCCAGCTCAATTTGAAGCTAGATAGACTCTCGTGGATTTCTCCAAACGACACACACACACAATATTCAATATTATCGCCATGTTTATTCGTTTACGGAGAATACAAGAGAGCTGTGAAAACTGTCTCCCTTCCTCCAGTAAAGAAGGAGTCATGGAGTATTCAACAATTTTCTCGCTGTGGGATGCGTATGTTCACAAGAAGAAGCATCTCGAAGGAGAAGCAAGGACCCTTTCCCAACTCTCCTAAAATGTAGTAAGCTTACTGTTATGATCAGACATTCAAGTATAGCTTTATTCTGAAAAATAGCACATACACAATTTCTCCTTCTTGTTTTCATCTACTTTCTTCCGAAAATTGCGAGTGCTGGCTTCTTACACAAGAAAAGGTTGCAAACTAGAGGAAAAGGGGAAAAGGAGACATTCACAAAAGGCGAAAATTTAATGTATACGAATACCAGGTTGGCACTGGTTTTTTTTGTTGAAGGGGTTCGCTTCTTGCTCAAGTCTCCAGGAGGAAAATTCAATTAAATCTGAGCAGAGGAGAATTTCCAATCTCAAATGTGCTCCTCGCCGTTCCACAACAACAAAAAATAGATAGATACTTGCGTATGCAGAATGATGTGGATTGGATGTCTCGACCTAATCAAAGACTACTACTTCTTTTCTTATTCTTCTTCCTACAACTTTGTCCAGTCACAGTTACAACAAAATTCTACTTCCACGCAAAATTCCTTCTTTTTTCCTATTTTTCTTCGACTGGAGAAAGACCATGATGATTGCATGTTGATACCAAAAATCAGAGAGAATTTTTTTCCCTAATGCTTTCCCTGTTCCCGGTTACAAATCGTCGGAAATAAAGTCGAGAGCACTTCTCTCAAGTCCTCTAAATTACCTGATAAAGACTATAACAAAGACACACAAGTTTCTTCCTCTACATTCACCATTGACTTTTCTCTTCTTCGATTGCTTCTTGCATCTGCTTACCGACAAAAAAGTGCACCTATTTTTTTACTCAAATCGAATCAGAGAAAGTCGAGCATCTATATCTATTGTGCTACTTCCAAGGAAAATAACATGAAAAAGAAATAGATATTGCTCAAGTTTTGGATGGATGCAATGTCCAACAGCTTCTCCCTTATCTCTCGCAATGCACATCCATCTTTCCCAACCAATGTCTCCGGAAATTCAATCAGTCTTTTGTCCCCGAAAAAAAAAGTTTTGTGTTGTTGTTGACTGGGAAAACAATATGTGACTTCACTTCAGAGTTGCATTTGGAGACGGCTAAATATTGGATGGGGTATAGAGTACACTTGTCGGAATGTCGCCTCTCTCTCCGTATCTTGTTTCCCTGAACAGATTTACAGTAGACCACATGAACAACGCTCGCTTCGAGAAAATTGACGAGGATCGCTTCATCGCACACGTGTGCATACCCACTTGACTCACTCACTCAAACCACTTTCCCAGTCAGAGGTCACTCTCATTCCCTCAAATTTATTTACTCGTGAGGAAGAAACCAAAGGGAAAAAGCTCATCTCTCCATCAAAGATAATATACCGCTTTCGTTAAAACAACTATTTGACCATAGCTTACTCAGGTTGCCATCCAAGGAATTCTTCATTTTTACCTCTTTATTAGTTTGCTCGGCAGGACGTCGGAGCTATTCATAGTTAATTGACTCCAGCACAGTGTGGGGCGGCGTAATCATGGAAAGAGGATTTCCAAGAATGTCCACACGCATTTACTTCTTTCTGATATACTTCCCTAATTGTCCATATCTTGTCAACTTGAATTGATTTTTTTATTTCCTATTTTTAATCTAGGCTATAGCAAATGTTTGTCTTTAAAAATAGGATTTTATTTCAACGGAAAAATGTTGACGAAACTTCAATTTTTTAAAAAATAGTAAGGTGCATTTTTGATCGAGTGAAGTCGTTTTGTAGGAGCATACTCTATCCAAACCATGTACAACTCTATCCATTCGAGGAATACGAAAGCTAGCTTGAGTAGAGTACATTGGACATTCCCTTGAGCTCGAGAGAAAAACTGCAAGAAGAGAATGACTTTTAGTCGGTGCTCCGAGTCAATAATAAATGACATGAAATATGATATCTGACATTTCCCGACAAAAAAAACTTTCTCCACTTTGAGTGAGTCGTAGAGAAAGAATTCTAGTTTCCACTATTTCTCCTTCTTGCTTTCAACAAGGAAAAGTATATTATTATCTTTTACCCTTTCGGACTAACCTGTTTTTTTTATATTATGACGATAATGTACGTAGGTAGACATACTGCAGATGTGTACGTAGTCGTGTGTGATCCCACGACAAAATGAATATGTTGGGGAGCAATAGGAATGCGAGTGGTGAATGGATAGATCTTGATCAAAGAGCACAATGTACTTTTGTGCTGGCCAATAATGCCAGCACAAAGTTACATTTTCAAATAAGGAAAGGAGAAATAATGAGATAAGAAGGGCACAGAGAATTGCACAAAAGTAATCATATCTCCGTCATCATCATAAACATCAACAAAATAAATAAATGGCCTGCTAATTTGAGCTTATATCTATTCTCTCTTTGAACCAATTCGATTTTAAATACCAGATGATGATGATATCGTTGATGACGACTACGCGGGCGGTTTGCTTTGTCTTTGTGCACTTGACAGTTTCCAGGTGAGCCAGTCTTTCATCCAGTCTGGATGGACCACATGAGTAATGAATAATGTGCCTCCATGAAACTTTGAGGATGAGTCTAATGACCACGTCAGCAACGATCATATTTGCCTTTGATGTGGCTTTCGAGACGGTTCAACCTTTTTTCACTCTCGATCACAACTCCAATTTCTAGGATTTCTAGAACCACCGTCATTTCCTATGTGTCACTTTTAAAAACAAGTAGAGAGAGTGAGAGAGAGGGACACACATCAGGACACATGCTTGCTTATCTTTTACTGCCAGTTTTCCCTTCAGACACATGTCAAGAGAGGGACAAGCGAGGCTGGAATCATGGAGACTCCTTTCTGGTCTGTGTGTTTTTCCTCTCTCTCTCTCTTTGTAGTTGCTCGATTATTATTGGAACTATTCGTATGAGTGGCGTATGACTTGTCAAAGGAAGATGTCGAGTGTTCCTGACAATAACTTTGAGATTACTGGCCCCGCTTCCCTCTCCATGTCCTATTTTCTCTCGTATCTTTCTTCCTCTCCTTTGATCCCAGTCTCAGTGGTGAGCACATGAAGAAGGTTTCACTGCGTCGAGTGTATTTATAAAACTTGGTGAAAGTGAAATGAATACAAGTTTACATTGGGCTCCATAAAAAATAACCTAAAATACATCATGAATATAATGAGCAAAGGGTTAAATGATGATGGGGTGATGATGAATACTTGGGGTGGGGGATAGGTAGTTTGTTC
>JAQFZW010001242.1:0-30516 GCA_034687055.1 Heteromurus nitidus
AGAGGAAGGCTTCTAAATCTGGTGGTGGAAGCAGCGGCTGTGGCCCAAAATCCAAAGCGACCAAAAAGCGAAAGGCCACCAAATCGACACCCAAGAAGAAGTCTGCACCGAAAAAACGGAGGAAGGCATCAAAGTCAAAATCCAAGTCGAGCGGTGGAGGTGGATGTGGCGGCTCCGGGAAGAAGAAAAGCTCCTCAAAACCCAAGAAGGCAAAAAAGAAATCAGCTCCCAAACGGAAGAAGAGTTCATCCAAGTCCAGTGGCTGTGGAGGAGGCAGCAAGAAACGTTCGGTACCCAAGACCAAAGCAAAGCCCAAGCGCAAGGCCCAGAAGGCCTGCAACGGCTTCTTTGCTTTCCTCAGAACCTTTCGACAAGTACTTTCTGAAAAATTAGAAATGCAATATTATACATACCTTTAGCGTGCATGACTGATGATTTGCTTGATAACGAATTCGTGTGTAAAAAGGATATATTTGCATCTTAATTCTAGGGTCGTCCTGCTGGTGAGGGTGTAACGATCACTGCGAAGAAGGCAGGAGCTGCTTGGCGAGAACTTTCTGCAGAAGAGAAGGGTCGATACTCCCAGGCGAGATAGACGAACTATTTACTTTGACTGAGAAGAAGCTTTTGTTGTCTTTAATTATTGCTAAATCTGCTAATCTATAAACTCTGTGCGTATCAAATTTTAAACGAATAAAGAAATGATTTCATACGAAAGACTGTTTTAGCGTGTCTTTACAAACAAAAAATACAGCTTCACGTTTTCAAAATGGCATGCGTGTACCCCGCAAGAATGCATTAAATAAATCATTTTTTACATTAAATTATTACTAATGGCCAGATGAGGCTATAAAGGCATAACAAAATAATCCAATGACAATGGGGTTAAATTAAGTTTGAAAATTCTGGTGCATGTTTTCTACATCCAGTATTACTAGGAAATTAAAAACGTTTATCACAATGACAAAAATATTACTTCAGATTTTATGCATTTAGTACTTTGCTAAATAGGGGACGAGCAAACAAGGACGATTCTCTGAATGTTAGTTTTAACATTTTAAGCTACACAAACGTCACATCCTGTATGCAGTTCATGTGTATACATTTTACATTTTTATAACTTTATAAAATGCTGAAATAACAATTGTGGCTTCATTAAAGCGTGCAATACCATTACCATTTTACCTTCACCCTTGTTTTTTTCTTGTTCATTATTCTTCCCTTGTGACAAGCATTTCCGCATCACCTGAAACTCCAGCTGCCATTGTATGCTTGTTTCGATTTTCGATGTCAATGTCAGTCGAGTCAAAAAATGAAGCCCACTTCAGTTATCACCGTAGGCCTTGCATTCGCAGGGATCCTCGTTTTGTCAACGGCTCTTCCATCACAATCGCCATCCCAAAACAGTTACGTTTGTACGCTGATCTACTAACCTGTCTGTGGCTCGAATCAACATACTTTTCCCATCCCTTGGTTTGATACATCGTTCTTTGCCTTTCTAGATGTACATACATACATGATGAATATCTCTGCATAGAGAGGATCGAGTATATAGTTATATGTGTGGAGTGGAATCTTGCTATATAGATTTTTCATTTCATCACGACAACTCTCTTAAAACTTTTATGACTTGATTAAAATTATTAAAGCGCACACGGACTGCTGCTCCAGTAGGGCTGCAATATACTTTTGAAAGTAAAACCGTCGGTTTTGACTTCGCGATTAGCCAAAGTCCTTAAAACCTCAGGGTGGAGCCTTTTTATGGATTACTTAAATAGATACTTCATATCATATTCATTACATAAATTTCTGATTTTCGTGCTTTATTCAGGTTTAGGCTTTAGACAATATCAGTACTTATTACAAACGTATTTTTATTTCCGGAAAGTTTTAACAAAAAATCCCTCTGGAGTTTCGTGGCGTTTTTAGAAAATTTGTGTTATAGTTATATATTAGATTAAAACTTCAACTAATAATGTAACCGAAAACTGAAAACAAAGAATGGAAAACATTTTCATTAATTTTGAAACCCCGAAGGGCCCCCTTTGTCAGTGGGCCCTAACGCGCCGCGTTACCTCGCTATACGGACGCTACACGCCACTGCTGAGTGCAATCATATTAATTAGACTTGACCAACGGGGCTTCACTCGAGTGGAACTGAACAAGGACGATTAGATAAGTGGTGACGCTCGCAGCAATCTAGAAAGGCACCAAAGAACACATATATACTTTCAAATTTACTCAGAACTTGAGCATACTTGTGAAACAGGTATCTAAATAATTAATTTGGCAACTCTACAGATGTTAAAGTTCTCAAATTTAGGTTGAAATACAAGCCTGGGGAGACTTTAAGGGGTTGTATCACCCCCTTGAAGAAGTGGAGTAGCATCTGAACAATGAAATTTAAAAGAAGTGTCAAAACATAATATTACACTAAATCAAATTATCCTGATTGTGATAAATTCCCACCTCGGATTCCTCCTTGAAATTGGAACTGGCTCCAAATATCTTCTCCTGCAGTAGTAGTATGAATTCTTTGGCCTAGAACAAAAATATAAATGATTCATCATGGTTAAAGGAAACTTTGTTCACAAAATGACAAAAAAAATATTGTTCACTTTTTGCTCCAAAGATGTTCCGGAAAGAGACATATAATAAAGTAATGCTCCATGCGTGACTGCTGAAATAGTGAAAGAAGTACTCATCCAAAATAGGCCATGTTTCATGTACAAAATCGAATCGAAAATCCCCAACAACAGAGGAACAACATCGTCCAGTATTCCGACCGTTATGTATGTTCCAAAATTGGAATTGAACTCCGTAAGAATCCTCTCTCCTTCTCTATATCTTTTCAAAATAATTTGAAGTTGATCTCCTTTCTCATCCTCCCCAAGTTGCACCTTCAACTCTCGTGTTATTCCAGTAAATCCAATTTCCAGACAGTGGATCAGAGACACTATCCATATTCTTGTAAAGAGGCGACCATACACGCAAGAAATCCAGGACAGGGTGAAAAGAGGAAGTACAAAATATTGCCACGAAGGTATATTCTCCATGCCTAAAAGTAGCATAAATTGCTCAGCCCATGAATCCAAGATTACTATGATTGGTCCCGTAATTATGATATATCGAAGCTTCTTTGTCATCCTCATGAAATCTGCTAATACACGCGATGGTAGGTCAGCTTCAGCTTCAGAACTTATTGCGAATTCGATAAAGTCATTTTGCAGTTTCACGATTTTCCTTTGCCGAGAAATCAAGTCAATCAATACGACCAGCTCTCCGAATATAATTACATAAGACATAATTGTCTCTGCAAAATACTCTGTCTTACTTAGGCTCCCATAAAATTGACGGTAAAATTCGGGAAAGTAGACGTAGTATATTGTGAAGAGAACAGTTACAACTAATCGAATAGCGATGGCCAAGAGGGGAACGCTAACCCAGGAGAAGTGCAAGTGACAGTTGTTGTCCATTGAAAATGGAAAGTAGCCTATGATCGTTCCTGGACGAAGGGACACGTTGAATATCTCATGAATTTTCTCGCGAATGCTTGGTGTTTCCTCGAAATGCACCGATTTGTCGGAAGGTATTGTCTGGAAAGAACGGTCGCGTTTATCAAGGCTGTCTTCCATGATTCATGAGCTGCTCGAACTTTTTATTTATGAAATATAACTATTTATTGCTTTCTATAATTTGGAAAGTTGTGCCAGTAATCAAACTATTTACTGAAAGTTAAAATAGCATTCGCAAGTTTTGAATTCGTCTGTGCAGAAAAAACAACTCTGCTAGATTAAGGCGAAAAGTGTCGCTCGAAATCAATTAAGAGGATTACTAAATTAATAATTGGTTTAATAATTATAATTGTGATTGGGTGGTTCCACAAGGAAGATTCTTTGCTTCATCATTATCATTTATGCAACAATTACAAACGTGTGACAAAAAGTATTCTCCACAAATCATGATTGAATGGATTATCGAGTAGTTTCATTCATATTTAATTTTTCTTTATTTCCAACGAAAATATAAGGAAAGTACATGCTCAATAAATTAGATAACGGAACATATTGCAATAAATTAACTTATTTTATAAATATCATTTTCTCTCAAATCATTCGCCAAATGTGACAATCTAGGCTATCCCTAAATGCACACATCTCGGCCTAATTGTCATCTAGTGAGTGAGTATATGTCTGGGTAATATGAAAATGTAGTCGTAGGGGAGGTAAGTCAGTCAGTAGTACCGTAGTAGAAGCTTATAAGTATTGTTGTCGCGTCGTTGTTGTCCGTTGTCCATGCAAAGTAATCAGTCTTGTCGGTTGTCAATGAAAAGTATTAAATTGGAGAAGATATGTCACTAAAGTAAGATATTTGTCATTATGGCAGTCAAAGTCGTCAAAAGGTTATATCTAAACATGTATGTGACACCGACATGGACATATCACGAACAGGCATATACAATTGTAGATGTCTCTTCGTGATATGTTCATGTCGGTGTAACATTCGTGTGTCCAACGTAGAATATTTTTTACGTCAATTTAAGGTATTGGATTGTAGAATATGCCACTGAAATAAGATAACTATTATTATGTCAGTCCAAGACAAAGTCATTTAAAGGCTAAAACCACGAGCAGACATAAATGTCCGCTCGTGTTATGGCCGTCGTCGTCGTCACATTTGTCTGGGTCCATCGTCTTAAATGCGTCCAGAAAAATTGTATGATCTTGCTCACTAGGTTTTTGTTTGTTCATTTATGAGACTTTCGCCGTGTTCGTCTTGTCAAGCTTTGCTAACTTGACTGACTTGGCGGAAGGCTTCATGTTTGCGGAGACAGTTGGATAGACCACTTTGGTTCTTGAGTTCCCTGTCTCGCCAAACTTGCTCTTGTTTGCTCGTGCTGCACTACCTTCTTTGCTCGACGGTGAAGAGAGAGATAGTGAGAGGTCTGCACTTTTCTCGCGAAGCTTCTCCACAATTTGATTAATATCGTCAGGCAGGTTGGCCATGAGCCCGTCCAATTTGTCCTATGTTAAGAGAGTGTTAGGATCCTTTGAGTATTGCATTGAAATCAAGGGATAAGGTTTTCTATGTGCAATTTACCTGCAGGAAATTCTTGAAGCTTTTGCCAGCTGGAATTACAGGCAACATCCTGCCTCCATCGCCGAATGATAAGATCGGAACTGGGAGGAGCAAGATGAGTATAAGAGGCAATATCAACAAAGCCAACTTAAAGAGGATCAGGGGCAGGAGTAACGGTAAGAGAATTGGAAGCAACGGGATTAAACCAAGTTTCTTGAGGAGAAGTAAGCCCTTGATAAGTCCAACAACACCCTTCAGTCCCTTCAATCCCTTGAGACCTTTCAGTCCCAAAAGTCCAATGAGTTCTTTTGGGAAGCCTCCTCCTCCTCCCCCGTCCTCGTCATCTTCGTCGTCGCCTCCACTCATCCAGCCCATATTCATACTCATCGCCTATTCAGAATAGGATACATTTGTTAACATTCTGCAATCTAGCATTCCAACGGAAATGAAAGCTCAAGATGCTTACCGGACTGGGGTAAATTTGGTATTTATAAACTTGTGGACTGGCCATTGCAGGGACACCGTACCCTCCACCACCGCCGCCGCCCATGTCATATCCTCCTCCACCACCTCCGCCAGCGTACCCGCCTCCACCACCACCTTTATCACAAGATCACTCTTTTTATTTAATAATCACAGCATTGGTTGATATTGTTTTGAGGAATGCAAAGACTCATACCTCCTCCCACGCTGTAACTTCCACCTGTCCCTCCAAAGCTGCTTGCTGCCGCAGCATAAGTTGATCCTCCACCGCCACCTCCACCACCTCCAATTCCTCCACCTCCTCCTCCAACATCCCCTCTTGGCTCAAACACAGCTCCGGACATGTTCGGCTGCAAGTGGTGCTGGTAGAATTGCTTTGAGTAATTGGACGACGCTGCATATCCGCATGTCGGGATCACAACGCATACCCACCCGATTATCACCGCGAGAGCAGTATATTTTCGATGTGAACTTCGTCTCCCCATCTACTCACACGTAATACAAACACAAGGAAATTTCACACCAGAAAAACAATTTAATAGGACCAATTGTCCCGCCTCGTGAATAAAATTGGAAATTTTGAAAAGCTCCGTGAAATTTCCAATTTTGAGCAAACCTTCGCTCCTGCAGAAAGTGGGACCAGATTTTTTTGGCTTGTTGACAGGTAGTCAGATTACAAGGGAACTGATGCCGGGACCCGAAGGAAAACAATCTTTTATATGAAACATTTCTCTCTCCCTTCGGAGATGTTATGTGAAATGTGTGTGTGTGCGAAAACAAAATCTCAGAATGAAAAGATACATTCGGACGCAGACATGGGTTTGGATTACTTGTTTAGTAACTACACTTCGGACACTTTTGGTGTCACCGTGTCACATCAAGACTCTTTCTTCAAATCATCGTCATAATAATAATAAACCGGCAACTGGTCAGGCATAGCCAAACTTGCGCATGTGTACTATATATACTTTAACTTCATTTCAAATCGGTGTATTATTAATTTAGTTCATCTTTTGGAATATGAAGCACTAAGCTAAAAAGTTGTACTTTGACCTCTTTAGAGTTGACATGTCGAGTCCATTTCGAACTCATCTACGCTGTTGATCGTTTGTATCGATTAGCGAAAACAAATTTTGAAAATCAGAAACGATGTGGCTACTATCGTGCTAACAGACAGACGTACAGACAGACACCCTGACCAATAATATCCACACCTTGCTTTTAGCTTCACTGCGCGTTTTAATGACTCAAGGTTAATACCCGTTAATAACTTAACATGATTTTTCATTTCGCACATTTATTTTTATTCATTGAGCATGTTGAGCCTTTTTGCTGGTTTAGTAGGTTTAGTTGGCATTGCTTAGATAAAAAAAAGTGCCTAATGCATTAATGCACAATATTTTATTCCCATTGAAGAATTGAAACGGTAGGTGCTTGAGAGAAAAGTAGTTGAATTGAAGTGAGACATCGGTATGGGCATGAGTGGTGTTGGCTGAAAACACTTCTCATCGGTTTACGTCGGTATGCTCTCATATTTTTCAAATTAAGATCTCAGATTGTAGGAAGGGGAAAAGTAGGGGTACTTACGATAAGTGATTGATTGATGACTGATTTGATGTGCATGGGCATAAGCACATATACATAAAGTGCATCCACCATTGCGGATATTATTGTTCTTTGGAAAAGAGTAGATTTTTGATGATAGTAACCTTAATTTGGAGTGTGGGTGAAAGGAAAACTACGTTGACTAAAGAAAAAAGTTTTCTTATATCAAGTCAAGTCGCCTTTCATGAGTTTGGCGTTCAATATAAATTGGTTGACGTGATACTTTGAATATATCTTTTATTTGGATGCACTTGATTACTTCCGTTGTATTTGTATGAAATCTGGATTGAAGCGTGCTTTCGCAGATAATATTATTTTTAAAGTATGCAAGATGATCATCATATATTTTTATTGCTTCAAACAAAAGAAAACAAAATAGTAGCAACAATGTACTGGGGCATTACAAGAATAGCATTTTAAATCATACAACAAATAAAATCTTCCTACTGCCTGGCAATCTTTGTAAAGTCGTCACTGAAAAACCTTAATTTTGGGTGTGGGCGATGAAAGGAAAAACTGCGCTGACTAACGAAAAAGTTTTTACAATCGTATCAAATCAATGTGGCCGTGGCGACGGACGTACTATCTGTGATCAACGTAAGGAATGTGTAAAAATAAAAAATATATTTATTGGCGTGATCCTTTGAATATATTTTTATTTGATTACCATGTTGTGTTGTTTTTGTATGAAATTTAGATTGAAGCGTGCTTAAGGTATTTTAAAGTGTTTTAATGGGTGGCTCATTTGAATGAAACTGGACCAGCACAATTAGGTAGGTCGTAATTGTTCCCGCTACCTGCAAAAATAAATTAGCGTTAAAAGAGACGAAGATTGAAACACACTAATAATAGTAAATGCGACTTGTATGCACTCGTACTGATGTCAAAGTTCTTAGATTCAAACGGAAATATGATCCAGGACAGATAAAAATAGGGTGAATCAGTCCCCTCAGCATGTGCAAATACATCTGGAAAAATGTCATATAAAAATATGGAACATATTGAAAATCTGGAATAATATTTGAAATGAAGTGTAATTGCAAATACCCACCTCCATATCCATATTTCGTTCACATGATTTATCAAGGCAGGTGTCTTGCAGCATCAGCGTATATTCCTTGGACTATATTTAATGTCAAATCAAATGTAACAAAATTGATTATATAATTCGATTGAATCATAAATTTCTGATTAGCATGACTGAAGTCATTGTCGGAGTGTACCTCATTCTCTAACAACGCTCCAGCACGACAAATAAAGTAGACAAAGACCACGTTAGATACCCCCATAAGAGAATAGTCGAATCCGGTGGGAATGGAATGATGCTTAAGAAACATGATCGTTTCGAAAATGCTTATCAACAAGGAGACGATGAGGCACAGTAGACCAGTCGCCACAAACGGCCCAAACACTTGATTAAATTCAGTGACGAGCTGTTCCACTTGGCGATAACTTTTGAAAGATTCACGAAGCTCGGTTTCTCCTATTCTTTTACTCGAATTCATCCTGAGTTTCAATCTTATAGCCTGAATTGCTATTTGAAAGCAGTTAATCATGGATATGATCCAAATTCTTGAGAACAATCGTGAGCACGAGAGTACGACCCAATATCCCATGAGAAAGGGAAAGAGAATAATGGTCCACCCTAACGAATCTTTTAGCGTTACAATCATCTGAATGCTTTGAATCAATATTGTTTTTAGAATTAAGAATGCTGAGAGCGCAAAAACCGAGTTACGAAGCCACTTGGCTTGCCTGTGAATCCCTTGCAGTTCTTCTAAGCAACTTTTGAAGATTTCGTTTCCATTTTTCTCAGAAGTCATGAGATTTTCGAGCAAATTTATTAGTTTCGTGTGAAAAGCTAATACTAGTTTCCTCTCAGAAAGCAAGCTGACCGCTCCAATAACTTCCCCCAAGAAATTGACATAAGCTACAAACTCTTCGCAAAATCTTTCTGTGTCACTGGTGCCACCAAAGACTTCAAAATATTCTTCCATATGGAAAATGTAAAAAGTAATTGAAAGGGAAGATGCCATTATTCGGATAATTATGGATAGGATTGGCCACCCCGTCCACGAGAACTGGAGCTCATTCTCAATGTTTAATGAAAAGGGGAAGAAGCCTGCGGCAACTGCGGGACGAATTGCGACATTGAAAATTTGAAAGAGTTGCTTCCTCACAAATGATGCCTTCTCAAGTTTATGTCGGGAATGGGGGAAAATTGAGGGTTCCTTATACACGGAATTAATGGACTTGGAGATTTCCAGTTTTTGGTTTCCTAAATAATCCATTTTTATTTTATTCTGAAGATTTGCCCAAAAAAGTTACTTCATTTTTCACCAAATATAATTCAAGAACTACAATCAACTAACTAAACTCTAATTCCATTTTATGCATAAACAAAGAAATCTATCAATTAGTATTACAGTCATTAGAAAGTATAAATAAATGTTTAATAATAATAATTGCTTATCATAAGTCCTTGTCCTCACTCAAAGCTGGGCCCTTCTGTTGTGACATTATGTTTCGGCAAATGCTTTTCCCCAGTCTGGAACTGAATGAGAACGATCAGGTATGTTGTGAGAGTTCCCGCTACCTAAAAGCAGATTCAATAATTTTCTCCAATCAATCAACCATTACAAAACACATATGTTATCACAAATTAATTAATTAACTCACCGATGTTAGCATTTTCCTATTCAACGAGAAGAAGTAGCCTGGCGATACAGCAAGAGGGACGGCCATAGCGTGTTGAAAGTGGAGCATAATCTGTTGACAGCACACAATACTTTAGCATTTCCGAAGATTGCATGCAAATTAAATTGTAATCTCTTTTACACCTTTTGTTTCAGTCCAGGACTAATTGATGCGAGTGGCACATCTCGCAAAGCAGTTACACAAGCGTCCGCCTATATTACATCGAGGATAAAGTACAAAAATAAAATAATTAAGTTTTTTATACCAATTTAAGTACGAATATTGTATTTTAATACCTCAGAAGCCATATCCGTTGCCGCCGTGCCTAAAGCAAACAGCACCAAAATGTTGACCACCGCCTCCAACCCAAATATCGAAGCACTCAACTTAATCGTGTAGTTTATCTCGACGAAAAAATGAAATAGAGCCATGAGGACGACAACGACAAGTGACACAATTCCAATTAGCAAATGGGATGCAAAAAGTTGATTAAATTCTGCCAGAAGCTCCTCCATTGTTCTATACTTCTCCAGAATCTTGTTCAACTTCACTTCTCGCCAGTAGTCCGTAACGGAAATGTCCATAATTGATTTATCCCCGGATGAGACCGAGGTTCTTCCCCCTCCTCCCAACCGCTTGATGCGCACATCCCCAATCCCAATCCCCTTCCGAGTATCCTTCTCGAACATCTTCGCATGCTCCTTCACCGTCTCGAAGCCAAATCGGAGGAGATCAATGTTCGACATGAGGACAATTCGGAGGAAGAGTCTGTTGAAGAGGACGGTAAACCAGGACACGGCGAACGCAATGAATGCGACGGTGTCCCAGTCAAACTCCGCATCACCTTGAATGTAGCCTAAAACCTTGATCACATCCGGCTTTATCATCATCACCGTCGTAATGACTGCAGACGCAAAAATGATATTCACAAGCCATCGGGATTTCTTGGATATTTGACAGAAAAATGGCCTGATCCAGGACTGATCCTGCAACTCATCTGCGAACAGAATGAGCGTTTCCTCCAGTTTGTTCCAGAAATCCATGATGCTCTTCCTTCCTGCAAAAAATAGTATCGCTCCAACTGTGTCAGAGACAAATATCGTTCCAGAGAGAATTCTTTCGGTGACGCCGAGCGTGCTGTCGTCGCCATGCTCCACTCCAAATCGGATATTTACGTATTCATCTGCACAAGCGCTGTAGTAGCCAATCCCAATGATGTTCAGAACTCTTGTGATGGAGAGGAGCATGGGAATGCTGAAAGATGAGAAATTAAACTTTCTATCCTCTCCCTTGTCCAAGGAGAAGATGAACAAGCCGCTCATTTGGGAGGGTCGAACGGATATTCCTATCATCCTACGGATTTGCTCTCTGACATCCACCCGGCTCTCCTCAGCTGGGGGAGGGGTGAAGACGTCAAAGTTGGGGGAGAATTTACCCAGTTTGGAGTCCACGTAAGGCTCCACAATGAAGATTCGTTGCTTCATCATTATAAAACTTTTGAAGACGAAACCGTTAGCCGAGCTGATACCTTCTACCTACGTGCTACAAATTCCTGTTGCAAACTGGCAAAAAAATAAAACGGAGTTGGACTTACAAATCTTCGACTGCTATCGAATATCGGGTAGCATTTTTTTGGTATATAATTTTTCTTTATTCGGTACAAAATTACGAGGAGAGAACCTCTTTCAATAAGTTAGATAAATGAAGATAAATAGCAATAAATTAACATTTATATATATCCATTTTCTCATATCACTTCGTCCCGATGAAGACTTTAGGTGTGGTCGACACTTTTGACATAAAACAAACTTTCTGTTGCGTTACCACAATAAAATCATTCGATCAAACCCAACCAAATAAATATTGGATGACATTTTAACAAGAATAAATTAAATTGTATGTCATTAACAGGATATTATCTGAAAGATAAATTAGAGAAAAAATATATAATAAAAGTATTTCTTGTCCAAACTGATGGAACTTGCAAAAAATCATAAATTAGCTAATGTGTTCATCCCTAAATGCTCGTCCTAAATTGTCGTCTAGTGAGTATATGTCTGGGGTAACTTGAAAATTATGTAGTCGTAGGGTAGGTAAGTCAGTCAGTATCGTAGTTTATGAACTTGTGTATCCTTCTAGCCTAACTAAATGCTTAAGTTTTGTCGCGTCGTCGTCGTCGTCGTTGTTGTCCGTTGTCTGTGTAAAGTAATCAGTCTTGTCGGTTGTCAATGAAAAGTATTTTAAATTGTGGAATAATATATGCCACTGAAGTAAGATATAGCTGTCATTATGGCAGTCGAAGTCAAAGTCGTCAAAAGGCTATTTAAGTTTGTAATGTTCGTTCGTGATATGTCCATGTGCTAAGTCACATTTCGTCTGTGTCCATCGTCATAAATGCGTCCAGAAAAAATGTATGATCTTGCTCACTAGCGTTTTTTTCGTTCATTTATGAGACTTTCGCCGTGTTCGTCTTGTCAAGCTTTGCTAACTTGACTGACTTGGCGGAAGGCTTCATGTTTGCGGATACAGTTGGATAGACCACTTTGGTTCGTGAGTTGCCTGTCTCGCCAAACTTGCTCTTGTTTGCTCGTGCTGCACTACCTTCTTTGCTCGACGGCGAAGAGAGAGATAGTGAGAGGTCTGCACTTTTCCCACGTATTTTCTCCACAATTTGATTAATATCGTCAGGCAGGTTGGCCATGAGCCCGTCCAATTTGTCCTATGTTAAGGGAGTGTTAGAAACCGTTGAGAAATGAGAGTAACGAAATCATATCAAGCGAGATTATGCCAAATGCAATTTACCTGAAGAAACTTTTTGATGCTCTTGCCAGCAGGACTTTCGAGCAAATTCCTTCTTCCTGTGGTAATGACCGGGACTGGGATTAGTAACAGGAGGAGTAACGGCAATAAGAACAATGCCAATTTTAGTAGGAGCAAAGGCAGAAGTAGTGGTAAGAGAATTGGGAACAACGGGATTAGACCGAGTTTCTTGAGGAGAAGTAGGCCCTTGATTAGTCCGAGAACACCCTTGAGCCCCTTCAAACCCTTGAGACCTTTCAACCCCAGCAGTCCAATGAGCTCTTTCGGGAAGCCACCACCTCCGTCCTCGTCATCTTCATCGCCACCTCCTCCACTCATCCAGCCGTAATTCATACTCATCGCCTATTCATACAAAGTATACTTATTCGTAACACTCATCAAATTAGCATTTCAACAATGGCATAGATCCTAAAGATGCTTACCGGACTGGGATAAATTTGATATTTATAAACTTGTGGGCTGGCCATCGCTGGGACACCATACCCTCCACCACCACCGCCGCCCATGTCATATCCTCCTCCTCCACCTCCTCCAGCGTATCCACCTCCCCCGCCACCTTAATCGCAATTACGCGCTTTTTATTTAATAATGACCAGTTTAAAAACTTACACAGAGGAATGCCAAGATTCATACCTCCTCCCCCGCTGTATCCCCCACCTGATCCTCCAAAGCTGCTTGCTGCCGCAGCATAAGTTGATCCTCCGCCGCCACCTCCACCTCCTCCAATTCCTCCTCCTCCTCCACCAACATCACCTCTTGGCTCAAACACAGCACCGGACATGTTCGGCTGCAAGTGGTGCTGGTAGAATTGCTTTGAGTAATTGGACGAAGCTGCATATCCGCATGTCGGGATCACAACGCATATCCACCCGATTATCACCGCGAGAGCAGTATATTTTCGATGCGAACTTCGTCTCCCCATCTACTCACGCGTAATCCAAACACAAGAAAATTTCACACTAGAAAAAACTTAGAAAGCCGATCTTCCTTCCCCTAAGAAAAAGGTGAAGTTTCCAATAATACCTCAAAAGTTTCCAATTGGTAGAGTCCTTCTCCCCAAGTAACTAAACACTATTTCGGTCTTCGTCTCAACTGAACCCAGTTCTAACTTTGTTACATTAAAACTACCTACACGAATGCACCAGTAACGAATCCATTTGAAAACAAAATCGTAAATCCGAAAGAAAAAAAAATCTTGTTTAGCAAACCTAAAGTGGGACCGGATTTTTTCTCCTTCTTTTTTGCCTTGTTGACCAGTTGTCAGACAAGGGAACAAGGGAACTGATGACAGGACCCGAAGAAAAAACACCTTTTATATGAAACTTTTTTCTCCTTCCCTCTCATCGGAGACGATATGCGAAATGTGTGTTATGAAAAAAAATTACTGAATGAATAGCTACATTTAGATACATACATGGTTGCATTTTATTATTATTTGCCATTGCATTATTACATTCGCAAAAATACACAGGGACCCGCACCGCGCACCACCGAATCCGCATCTTCCCAGCACCCAAAACAATGAATGAACGAGTAAAAGGGATCTCTCTTGAAAACATAATTTGTACATGCTATTTTTGGTGTCACATCGCGCATCTTTCTTCTCATCATCGTCATAATAATTTCTATTCTACTGCCGGTGATGATGGATTGATAGTAGCTCATGATGATGATGACGACCATGGCCATGATAATGATAGTGTGCTACTACTTCTACTACACTACTTTTTTTATACGCTTATTACCAACACTCCATACATTTCGGAAGCATTACGTCTCTCTATATATACATTTCGAGTAATCATATAGCGCTTTTATAATAAAGTGAGTAAAGTGAAGGTGGCAAAATATATGCACACTGGTAATGCACCCCTTAATACCCTATAAACATGACTTTTCGTTCTACACATGTATCTCTTTTTCATTGAGCTTTTTTATGCAGGTTACTAGTTGGTTTCGTAAAGGCATTATGCTTCGTGAAAAAAGGAACATGACTTATAAATAAATACACAACACTTTTATTCCCATTGAGGGGAATTGAAATGGTCGGGAAGAGAGAGAGAGAGAGATGAGAGAGAAAGAGTTGAATTGAAGTAAGACATCGGTATGGGTCGCGTTGGCGGAGAAGAACGCATCTCAGCTCAGCGGTCTACATATGCTCTCGTATTTTTCATTTTATTAATGTCTTTTTCGTCAAAACTTTTTTTCAATGTTTCTTCAACTTGTTCAGTCGTTCACCCGGTGAAACACTAAAAATATGACATATCATCCTCATCACAAAATTTCGACAACTGCATTTCGGAAAGTGGCAAGGAGTTTTAAGACATGAGTCGTGTAGTTTCAGATTTACATTCGGTTTTTAATAAATGGGCTCGCTGTTTGCGAGTGTGTGTGTATATATAGATGCATATACGCATATTTAGATTTTCTTTTGTATTGTCATTGTCACCTCATTCATAACTTGGTTTTTATCGAATTTATTGCTGCTTGACACAATATTGTCAATACAGTTGGTGGTAGAATAATAAAAAAAATCGTGAAGATGCACGTGTAAAATTCAATTCCATTGTCACGCTCAAATGGAGCTTTCAATTTGGCATTGTTCTCGGAAGGGGAAATGAATGTGGCATTGTGAGGGAAAAGGAGAAATGAGAAGAAGAAGAAGAAGAAATTATTTTTTGTAGAAAGGAGAAAAGGGGTAATTAGTGATGACTGATTTGTTGCATGGGATTATGCTAGTCGTGTGTAGCTACCACTGCGGATATACTGTTCTTTGGAAAAGATAGGATTTTGGTGGTACAGATAGTAACCTTAATTTGAGAGTGGGTGAAAGGAAAAACTAATGTTCAAATACTTTTCTTATTTGCTTGCTTGTTAGTGCGCATACTGTTTCAGTGTGTTGTAGTGGGATAACCATCTGATCTGTTATTGACGTAAGGTATGTGTAAAAATTAAAAATATATTTATCGGCGTGATACTTTGAATGTATTTTCATTCAAGTTTTCTTGATTTCCAATGTTGTAGTTGTATGGTATATAGATTGAAGCGTGCAGTAAGCTATTTTCAAAGCGATATGGCGATGAACACCCAAAAATCACCAGAATAAAGTCAATTGTAATTTGATATGATTTTTTATTGTTTGAAACAAAAGATTAAAAAATAGTAACAACAATGCACTGGGGCATTACAAGAATAACATTTTAAACCATACAAAAAATAAAATCTTCTTTTCATCCGCCTTCCATGCTTTAACTAATAAATTAACTATAGCGTTGTATGCTACATAAAAACATGTTTTTCGTCATTTGAGAACAATAATTCCCATAAAGTACAGAAGACACAAGGAAAAGTTTCATTGAAAAGCTCGTTGTTTCGTAAAGTCGTCACTGAAAAACACACGTGGTAAAAACGTTTGTGAAAGTCGTCGCGTTGTCCATTGTCCTGTTTATCCTAAATTACTAAAATATGCTCTAATTTAACTTATTCTTGTCCAATTAATTCTCTTAGTCATTACTAAAAACAATAAATATAAAATTCGTATACAAACTATAAACTCTGAGCATTTCCGTTTCTGCCATGCACAAAAATAGTCCTAAAAAGTCATGTATTTTTTCTTAATTAAATTAATCAGTCAGTAAAATGCCGTTAGTACGTTGTATCACAGTCATTTTTTGTCCTTGAGAAGTCCTGTCAGAAAGGGATAGATGAATCAAGTACAAAAGTCTGCAAAAAAAATTTCACCAAAGAAAGAAAGAAATCCATCCTCTTCTCACTATCACTTTCGTGGTCTTGTTGCAATAACGTAATTGTTCGCGAAAGAAAGATTTTTTTTGTGTATGTCAGAAAGTTTCCCTTTGTCTAGGCATATTGTCTATGGTTTTGTCGGAGACAGCTTCTCTGCCTTTGAGTATGCTTTGATGGACTTTGTAGAGAGTTTACTTGGCGATGTCTGGGATGAGGATAATGTTGCCGTTGTGGTGGAGGAACTTCGTGCAGATGAGCTTCCTGTTGGTTGTGCTTGTGTTCCTCCCATCGACGGAGATGCTGATGACGATGGCGATGATTGCTTTTCTGAAAGAGACAAATCCGCACTTTTCCCACGAATCTTATCCACGATTTGTGAAATGTCTTGGGGAAGCTTGTTCACGATGTCATCCATTGTCTCCTGAGACGGTTCAAAGATGTATTTTTTGCAGATTAGAAAATGAATGCTGCTTAAGATTCTTTTAAACTAATTTTCTTTTAACAAACCTGAACAAAACTTTTCATATTCTTTCCCATCGGGCTTTCCAGCCATTGTCGACCAGTCGTGATCACAGGAACCTTTAATAAGAAACGATTAATTGTTTTCAGTTTCGACCTGAACCTAGGCTGTTTAGACACATATTAAATTAATTAATTACCGGGATGAGAAGTAACAACAGAAGTGGAAGGAGTAGAAGAGCTGCCTTTGCCAAAAGAAGCGGAAGCAACAAAGGCAGGAGAATGGGGAGCAAGCCCAACTTCTTCAAAAGAAGAAGTCCCTTCAACAAACCGAGAAGTCCCTTCAAACCCTTCAAACCCTTGAGACCTTTCAACCCCAGCAGTCCAATGAGTTCTTTGTCGAATCCACCTCCTCCATAGTCCTCCTCATCGTCATAGTATGGCGCAGGATGGCCATATCCCTAAAAAGTATGCATAATTTCCATTTCCGTGCACAAATTGACTCATTTCACCTGTATTTTACACTTTGACGCGATTACTCACAGGATTTGGGTAGATTTGATATTTATACACGGCTGGACTATGTCCATATCCTCCTCCACCTCCTCCTAAATCATAGCCACCTCCTCCACCGCCCCACCCTCCTAATCCTCCTCCTAATTTTCGACATAAGAATCCATACATGATACCCTTGATACGAGATTTGCATCACAAAATTTCCAAGCTGTCGTTTCATGTCACATACCACCATAGCCACCTCCGGAACTCCCATATCCGCCCCCTCCGATATCTCCACGTGGTTCGAATGCTGCCGGTGCTGGAATAACCGATGCACTTTGTGACGATGCTGCTCCAACATAAGACGACGTATTCGTTGTTATCGGAGATTGAGACGGTGTCAGGCGGAGATTATTTTGCTGCTGGTGCGATGGCTGAGTATAACTGTATTGCTTGGAATAAGGTGTCGTTGCAGAGCGAACAGAAACCGAAAGTAGGCAACTGAGAAACCCGATGGCATAGAAGGTCTTCCAAATCGGAAGACGGGAACACGAAGCCATCATCACTGGAATAAAGTTCACTACAACGTCAATCTGATCTCTATGAACTATACAAAGAATTTAATCTAACTTAATTTTTGAATAGCGAAAAAGATAAAAATAGAGTAGCCGGAGTTCACCACCAGCGAAAGGGAAAGAGAATATCGACTGGGATTAAAAATAAGGTGAAACAATGCTTTTATACTTGGAAGAGGGGAAAAGCGGAAGGATGTGTTCTCGTGCACACAAACTGTGGTCGTCGATTTACTTTGTCTGCATTTAGAGGACAAGGCGCTGCCACGCCACATAATGAGATAATGTGCTTCTCCTCACTTTATTATGTTTTCTGATATCAGAGAAAGATATTGGAGATGCATTGATGTGATGATGTGGGATGGAGATATAGGCAAGATGAGGAAGCGAAAGAGTGAGAAAAAGAGACTCTCCTGCAATGATGATATATTTTATGGTGGAGGCACTTGATACAGAAAAGGGAATTGAAGAAGATTGCATTCTCTCACAAAAAAGATAGAGATGCCACGCCATTTTCTCGTATAATACATGCCCGTCGTCTATACAACAATGTAGCCGTGAAAGATTTTGATGGTCTTGGTCGGTTTTGCCCAGTGGGCAGAATTAAGTTGCAAAAATAGAAACCTCGCTTCTGAACCAAACTAGCGTGTGGAACTTGTACCCTTTTCTTCCTTCAAAAATCCCAACTTCGTAGATAGTGTGTTACCTTCTTCTTCTTTAGGGCTATTATCACACACGTAGAAATTACCATTGTCAACTTTTTTCCTCTTCCTATTGTCGTGAATTAATGAAGAAAAATCGTGGTGGTGGTGAGACGAGATGAGGTGTGCGGGTGCATGGTTGAAATGAGATGTGCATATCTCTCTGCTCGTCTCGCGACGTCTTATCAGATCACCATCATTCCACTCAAATTATCTGTAAAAGTGGACAATTTCATGCATGTCATCGTCCGATATTTTTTTGCGAGGAGGCTGGGATTATTAATAGCTCTCATTTTCGCGGAAAGAAAATGTATTAAAAATTAGTATTTGCATAGTATAGAAATAGAATAGGTAGGTTTTTCCTTCATGGTCTAGGTCAGGAAAGAATATACTTAACGGACTTGCTATTAAAATTATTACAAGCACAACGAGAAAACGTTTAGATTTTTCTCAAAGATACGTATGTTGCAATACCTAATTTTGTCATTTGGACAAAAAAAATTTAAGAAACCACACTAAAAGATATTTTTCACACTTTTTCTTTCTTCTCTCTTTTCACTATTGTCTAACTGCATATTATTACACGTTTCTCTCTATAAAAAGCTTTTCCTTTAAAAAAATGCACGTCGTACTTAAATGAGTAGCGAAACACACTGAAAAGCGTTATAGAAGCATTATCCACGCGGAGATCAGTGATAAAAGTAATCCCATCATTACCCAATTTCAACTGCAGTAATACCAAAATGGCAATGAAATCCAATGATTCCTTTTTCCATTATTTATCATTTTCACTGTCATCTCTTCATCATGACCACGACTGAAAATAGCTAAATTAAAACTCTCTTCTTGTTAGTGGCATCCATTTTTGTTGGCAAAAATAGAAATAAAATAAAAACTTTTCTTAAAAGTACGTCCCTATCGGGGAGAAGATATTTTTCCCAGGGGGTCAATGTCTTGCTGATGATTATTATTTCCCTTGTTACATCTACTTTTCTGCATGCTTCCCTATTTATTTGTACACTTAAATGGTGTTTGAGAGATGTCACGGTAGCCCACATAACAATACAAAGAATGGGTTTAACGAGGAGAGGGGGGCTCCCCAAGAATAGAAAACGTTTTTGTTGTTCGAGCATCTCGCGTCTCCTTGTTTGTGGTCTACATCGGTATTATTTAGATGAGAGTGACGGAGGAGGCTATATGTGTAATCTAAGCCGACTGACACTCATTTTTCCTTTCTTTCATCAAATTTATGAATCATCTTTAGCAAAGCTGTAAGGGCTTCTCTATTTTTATTTCATCGGTTGTCGGTTTACGAGAGAGAAAAGCAGAAGATGATTATGAAGATGGTTGTTGGTATCTAGTTGATGGGACGTAGTGCGGTGGCATGGACTAAAGTTAACAATGTTTCAACTCAACACTACTTTGCATCCTTATCCTGCTGATTCACTTTTTCCATTTAAGCAAACAAACGATTGAAGAGTGAGTGAGAGAGAGAAATATTCTTTTTTGTACATTTTTTTCTTCAGAGTAATTGCACCATCATGAAAAAGGATGCATATAAGCTATTCAGCTTCAGGTCTTCTCCTGTCACTTTTTATATGTTTGGAGTTGCAACAGCAAGATTTGTGCTTTTGTGCTAAAAATAATGATAATGGATTGCAATTATTATTATTTTTTATATATTGGCACAGTAATCTCTTGATGATAATAGGGGAATGATGCGTAGAGATGTGATGAGGTGATAATAGAAAAAAGAGACTTTTTTTGCTTGTTGCTGTCACTTTTTCGCTCCAAGGTATATGGATTATTTTTAGGGTACTACCTACATAAATATAACCTGCATCGAGGGTGACTGCGGTGAATTTTTGTGTTCGGGTGCCATGCGAGAAAAAAAGAGAAAGATGACGAGATGAAATGAGAGAGAGTGTGTGTAATGCATGGCTTGCTTTGTTCAGGACTTTGGGATTGGGAGATTGGGACTAAGGTGCTCGCTATTCATCATCTTTTCCTGAGACACGATCTTGAGAGTCCGAGAAGCGCACGTAAACCGGCACCCAAGAAAGGGAGAACTACTTTGTCAACCGGTAAAGCTGAGCTTGTTGTACACACATTGCTTCACTCATTGTCATCCACTACTGTAGTTGTACTCATATTCCTTGATTCAATGCTCACTTGGCCCGAAAATGAAACTAGAGAAATAGATGAAACTGTCGTCACTGCACATGATGGATTGCAATATGGCATAGGCATAAAGCTTCCTTTCATCTACTCTCAGGAGGGTGTATTCTTTTCTCAAAAACACTTTCCCGTATCAGAATTTGTTAGTACATTTCGATTCCTTATTTTTAAAAATTTAATTTATAAATTTAAACGAGAAGGAAGCTTGATCGGGAAATGAGTTCTGACACCCCAAACTTAACAAGTAGAAATGCCTAAAAAATCTATTTCTTAAATTCATCATGAAATTATTTCAAAAAATTATAATCGAACTTCAACTTCGACATGTAAATTATTTTTGCATTTTGTGAAAATATGTGCTACGACCTTCAAATACATTTTGTGATAGTTAAAAGTGTACTTTTGAGAATGTTTAGAAAAATCCATAATCCTTCCCAGACATTCAAACTGATTTGACATGATGCACAATATAGGTATGCAGAAGGTAGATACATAATAAGCGTACGAATATGCATATCGCACAAATTCAATAACGTGCAATTGTCACTTTCTTTTCCCATCTGCATATCTATTCACAATATTTTTGATAAAGCGAAAAATTTCCACAATTTTAGCATACTTTTAAGTTAACAAAATATCAAGCCGTATTCTATTGTTGTTCATGTAACTTCATGAAAGTTCATGTTTCATTTCCTACAATATCCTCTTGACACTCATTCAAGTAGCCGACTGACCAGTAGCTAAATTCAATTTCAACACAGTTGAACTTGACACATGGCATGACGCCCTTATGCGCCATCATCATACTAATCAACGCCACAATTGCTGCTACACTTTACTTTTACCTCGTTTTCCCCTTGTAATAAACTTGTAATTCATTTGCATATATTTCAGAAAAAGGACTCTCCGTTCCATGAAATAATGGACCTCTCTCTCTCTCTTAACATTTTATCGCTTTCTCTCTTCTTGACGTTCCTCCCTTTTGTCCACTGACTTTAATTCTGCATGTTAAATCACGACAAATAATTTGCTCCGCACAAGGATTACTTTTTCTTTTGACGGAGACGACTTTTTCTTGCGATTCTCAAATAAGTACGAACAACGCGTGCTTTTCATTTTTATGCATGTATAATTCGAACAGGGTAATTGTAGCATCATCACTCCCGTCATCATCATCGTCATCCTCATCTCGCTCACAAAAGCCAGGATTAATATTAGAGTTGAAAGACCCTTCAAGAAAACCAACAGAATAATAGAATAACACATGTAGCGGGTGATAGAGAGAGAGAAGAGATGAAATGAAGGCATGTTTCATGATGTACCCATCACTATCACATCACCGATTTCAATAGAAGTCTTCTTCTCTCTCTCTCTCTCTCTCAAGAGAAATAATCTCGGTTTTCTTCTTTAGCCTTCATTTTTTGCAGATGATGATACCCACTGCTGTCTTGCTCATTGTTACAGTTTGCTTTGTGCGCTTGTAATATTGCCAGCAATTTTTCATTAATTTTCTTCCCCCTCTGTCCCTCGACTACTATACATACAGAGCTCTACTCTATAAATATACATTTGCATTTGAATGCATCAAGTCTCACTTTGACTTTGTATATTTTAAAATGGAAAATAAGAGCGGTTCAGAGTCACAGATGGGAAATGTGGAGCACCCTGTGGTTTCATACTTTTATTTCTTGATGATGCCTGGCATATATTTGCATCAAGTGTGTTGTGCGCGTGATGATGATGATGATGACGATGATGCTCATTTCAACTGACACGGGACACGAAAGACGTTTTCAAAAAACATCTCTCTCTCCCTGAGTTCTGAGTGTGATGTTTGATGTACGCACAATTCATCCTTTAGTCAGTCGTCCATGCTCTCCGTCCATTCATTTCAATTCCTCCGACAATAACAATATCACTTTTTCATAACGAATGTGTGTGAGGGAGAGAGAAAATGGAAGTCGTACATGAAAGGATGAAAGTAGCTAGTGGTCAAGTCAAAAGAAGACCAAGTAAGTAGCTTGTACCAGCACCAATTTTCTCAGATGCATTTATGCTTTTTTTGCTCGAACATGAATTGCAGTCGAACATGTTCACTGACAATGAACTTCACTTGTCAACTTTTGTCCGATTCACTCGGCGCTAGTCGACAAGAAGTCACAACTTTGATGCATAATAATAAATTGCAATGAGTAATAATATATGCGATGATGATGATGATGATGAGGATTTTGTGTACAAATGCAACCTGATTTCTTTTCTTTTTGTATCTCTTCTCTTCAAACATGTGAATGAAAAAAGTAATCCTAAACTTAGAAGCTGAATATGAATATGCGAGGATGAGAGATGACAAATTAAAATCCAAAAACGATTAACCCAATTAGTAAATTAGAGCTTTGTTGTTTGACGTTTTGGTGCGTGCAGAGGAGTATACTATGCGTTTATCTTGTTCTCCTTTTTATCGAGCCTTTTATCTTTCGTCCGCGTATCGTTAAGTCAGGAAAGGGTGAATGAGGAAAATTAATTTTGAAGGTTTCTAAAACGCGGTGGCACAAACTGGCGACTAAACGGAGGTGGCGTCGGAATAGCTTTTAGTCAGCGGTAGCTTAGCTGCTGCTGAAAATATTATTATATTATTCCTCTCATTCAATTTAGAATTTTCGTTCATGGGTATTGGGGCATAAATTTGTGCGCTTTTGCCTAGCTCGAAGCACACTTTTCCATTTCCATTCTATATTTGTTCGCGACTTGGCGAATGCAACTTTTCAAAGTAATTAAGGCCATTGCTTTCCACCGCGAAAACCCTCTTAATCTTCATGCAGTAGCTTCAAAACAAGAATACTTGGAATCTGCGAAATAAACCTATAAATAAGGAGACAACAATGAGACGATGCAGAGAATAGATGTGAGCAGCAACAAGAGCCATCATTATCAGCGAAAAACATCATCATGACAGTTGCAAGTGGTCATCAACCATCAACATCATAATCATATCTTTGGGGGAGACGTTCAATTCCTTTAAAAATACGTGGTCGCACATATCCTTCTTGAATAGTTTGCAAATATCCATCTTTAGCTGTCAAGTTTGTGATTTTGAATGCAACAGTCTCGAAGTGGACGTGTAAATATATACATTTTGATGATTTCATGACTGGACTAGATGTATGCCGCTATACATACATAACATTATTACCTTTAGGACATGCAAGGAAGCATAATTAATTGTTTACAAGACCAGGTGGCCACTCATTCCCCATCATTGACGAGAACACACGAATGATTATTCATTTTAGCACGATTGTTGCGGACGTGAAATAAATCAGGATGAGGAGAGGAGGACTGAGGTCCGAGAAGATTGAGGTGGATGTGTACACGACCATCGACGAGCATAAAGCCCACTATCCCATCGACAAGTCATAAACTGAGACAGTTGCTCAAAAAGGAAGAGAAGTGCATTGTTTATAATACGTCCTCTTGTGTTTCAAAGTTTTTGACAGTTTCCACTTTCATGCAGCTTTGAACTTGACCGTTTACAGAGTAGTAGTTTGAAGAGAGAATGGCATAATACCTATCTATTTGTTTGACGTGTTGTGCTAATTCCCGATTAATTAAAAGCACATTTTCAATTTCAATTTTCCACGATGACTGACTCGCGTGCCATATTATATTGTAATTGAAAAGCATTAAGAGTATTGAAACAAAAGCGCATCGTGAAACAAGCAAGAAATGAGATGCATATCTGACATTTTTCCAATTGATTTCTTCTTTGCCCAAAGGATTTTTTTTGGTTTTAGTCTTGAATGTCAACCAAACGAGTTGTCTGACAAAATGACAACTGCTTTGTTTTGCTTTGTTCTGCCATCAATGATTAGCATAGATTTTCGCTTGTCATATGGCTTAATGGAGTAAAATCAAATGTGCATATATATAAATAGAGTGTACATAACGCGTATATGCAACTACTAACTTGCTGACACATAATGACAGTTGACGCTTTTTTTATTTAACGCCAAAATCTAGCCCACGTCGGGCTCATTTAGAATGAGAAATGTGTGTGAAAATAAGTACACACACTGCGTGCATGCATCTGCCCAATAATAGGATGTAATGATCGGGGCTGACTTGAAAGAAATGACAATTTCATTCCTTAAAAGATGATGAGATGTTCATTCGAAAATGAAAGAAGAAGTTTTCCTAATATGTCTCCGTAATTGGAAAACGTTGAAGATTGCCCATTTCCTTCTTAAATAGGCATTCAAGTCATTTTACAAGTGTGAAAGGGTGCTTTTGTATGCAAGTGTCATTTTCGCAAAAAATGCATCTCAGAGCATGGAAGAGAGAGAATAGACTTGTCTAGGAATTTGTAGGTCTCTGCCTCTTATTACATTGTCATTATTGCCGTTATTGTATTGTCATTAAGGTTATCAAGTTATCATCCCTTTTGAAAACTGCAAATCCGAAAGTTCTAAAATGCAAATTTTATGATTCGAAGGGAAAATGTGTTTACCCGTGGCCGCATGTATTCATTTTGTAAACGTTTCGGAAACTCCGAAACGATGTCGATGTGGAGTACCCAAATCTAAGTTTTCGATTGTAATTACTTTGACATTTCCTTCCAAAACAAAAGAAATGTAAAAGGTCAAGGTCAGACCTAATCGTAAGTCAAAAATCTAAAAGTAGCAATAATTCGCGTAAGAAGCACCTTATCTTTCCGTTTCCACTTTAATTGTGTTCAGTCAAAAATGGTACATTTGCATATCAAATCGGTTAGGTACCCTCAATTTATGAGCTTGAAATTATTTAGTTAGCATTTAAAATGGATGGATGACCCATGACCCAACCCTGCTCCAGAACGCAGGTATAAAAGGAGATGTCCAGCGTGTTGGGCGTTCATTATTGAGTTTGAAGTTGACAACGAAACTTCCCTTTCCCGAAGGTTCTGTTCTCTGAATTTCTTCACTGGAAAGAATTTTTGGTTTTGCTACAAGTTCCTGTTTTCCACTTCTCTAAGTTTCTGAAGAAGCTTTCGACTCTGACTACAAGGCGAAGTTCAGATTCGTGCGAAACATGGGGCCCAGGCATCACGTTAACTACTCCGACGAGGATGGCAAGCCTATTATAAGGCGATCTTCACGGCAGTTGGCAAGAGGCAAGAGACGCGTTTATACTAACGGGATTCCAAGATATGAGCGGTAAGTTTTTTACTGGAATACTTTAACAAATTAAACAAATTGAATTGTCCTTCTTGTTACTAATTTAAATTCATAATGTTTTTAATTTATTTTAGGGATTCATCGCCATCAACCCTCGAGTTATTCCAGAAGGCTACCAACCGAAAGCCACGATTGTTCACTGAAAGGCGACAGGCGAAACTGGCCGAGTTCATGCGTAACTTCGACCAGCACGAGCGGCGGTATGGTAAATTTGGCAGTGCTCACTGGATTGACGCAGTAATTCGATTTTTGGGCGAGAAAGGACGTAGCGCACTTCTCCGCAATGATGTCACTTACTGGATTCAAACATCGAGTTTCTTCACAAAGGTTGGCTTGTGTTTTTAACAACTTGAATTATCAATGCATGCATTTTCCATGATACCTTCAAATTCAAATTAATGTTTTCTTTCTTGTTTTTTCCCCTATTCGTCTATCAGTATCAGAAGAGAGTTCGCTTCTTAAAGAGTCCGGCCAAGGCAGGGAAAAGGAGATCGCCACAGTCGTTCTGCGACACATCTTCCCCATCAGGATCAGGATCATCCCAATCGTCCGTTTCAGAGGATGATTCCTCCGCAGATGCACAGAGTGTCGACGACTTCGAGGGTTTCGAGGTGGTTGAGGTGGTTCCTAGCCCTAGCAATGGTCTACCTACCCAAAGACCTCTCATGTCTGCTGCGTCAATATCAGGAAGAAAGCCGCTGTCAGCGATCCAGTCTCAAGCAACCGTGGCGATCCCAGGGCCAGCCTCCGCATTTGCAAAAATCGAAATCGGGAATCCCGCTGCCGACTCCAGCTGCTCCATTGGAGCAGCAGCAGCAGTACCTGCCCCACAGCCGGTTCCAGTTCCAAGCAACAATAACGTTCCCCAATTGGTAACGTCGACGCAGGGATCTCTTCAACCCCCTCAGAGTCAGCAGTCACAGTCAGCACCGGCTGTCCTCCCTCAGATGATGATCACAATGGAAGGACTACCGCCGCAGACCTTTACGCCTGCAACCATGTCGTTCCAGGTGCCTTTAAGAGGAACAGCTCTTCCAGATATGGGCCAACCGCAGCAACCTGCTTTGCTTCAACCAGGGGAAAGTGCTGGATGGACATTGTTCCTAACTTCAGATGGCAAAATTGTTGCAGACCCTTCTGTAATAACCGTCACCCCAGACGGAGTAATTCAGTCCAAACCATCTGCAGAAGGAGCAAATGCCACAGCGTCAACGGCAGCTACTCTCACCTCGTCAACAGGGGAAAGCTCGAAGGTGTTCTATCTCAATCTGACTACTGATTCATTGAATGAAGTCGTGCAGACGTGTACGCAGCCGGGTACAGCAACAGCCAGCGTCGTCTCTCAACTACAAACGCCTGGTGTGTCGACACAAGAATTGCTGACATATTATTCTGACACGATTGTCCAGATGATTGGCGAATTAAGGAAAACTGGAAGCACTATCGCCAACACGGACGGATGCTATCATGCCGCCAGTCTGTTGAATTTGTGTCTTCGTAACAATTTATAATTCATCAAAATATTATGTTGAAAAATCTGTAGAGTTTATAACTATTTCCGCTGTGTTAAGTCTTTCTTTGATCTCTTTAAAGTAGTTGTGGCTATATTTTGTTCGCAACTCATTCTGTAAGTTTGAGTGAGCAGATAATTTTGAAGGGAAACTTTTGTTACAGTTTTGGTTTAATGATCGTATGTACGGTTGAAATACACACTTAACTTGCAATGTTTGGCTGGTTTGATGAAATAAATAATAATAATTGTTCCTTGTTCTGCAGTGATGCTATACGAATATCAATGTAATGCATTCTTCGAATTTATTCCTTTGATCATATTACATTACATCGTTTGAGGTTCAAACAAGCAAAATTTGCTTCGATAGCGGAAACAGGTGCACATTGCTGAAAATATCAAAATGATGAACTCCATGGTAAAAGTAGAGAAATAGTTGAAAACAAAATGAAAAATGATAAGAACAAATTCTCAAGTTACGATTGGGATTCCTTGAAAACCCGACATTCGAATCACAATTGATAGTATAATTGCCTATTGTTTTCATGGTCGGCCTACACGAACAATAATGCACCTGGAACCAATTTTCAATTGAAAGTGAACCAATACACGCCGAATTTGAATAAACATTCAGACATTATTTGTTAAATGTTTTTAAATATTATTCACCCCACGCCAGTCGTCTACATGAGCTTGGCATTCTCAGGGCTTGTATTTATTCTTATCGTTAGTTATTATTTTTTGAAAATGAAAATCTCATGGAGAGTCGTTTACACAAGGAAACTCGTGAAGCAAGCAAAAATGTGCAGGAGGAAAGCCGTCTTAATAGAAAGAGCACTAAGGTCTCATACTAGAAACGCTCCTTCTGCAAACATTCAAATCTTGAAGGAAGATCAACGTGGAATTGGAGATTGTTCGTTTAGTTTGCAATACAAGGTTACAAGCAGATATCTATTAACAATATTAACGAAAAGTTCGCTAAGTTCTTCTGTAAAAATTTACAAAACTTCGTTTCTCATATTTAGCAAGTCGTCAATAACGGTGAGGAAGCAGCATTACTTTGTTCATGTGCCATCAATACCATTCAGGAAGCGGAATCATTTGTTGATCTTGATACACAAATGGACTCTTCAATGTTCGAGTTGGATTTGGATGTACTTCCAAAGACACCTGGAAGAATGTCTCCAACACCATCGGAAACTTCATTTTGCACAATTTCTCCAATTCATGACTTGTACCCATTGTCGCCTTCTGATTGGAGCTGTCCACCAACTCCTGACATAAGTGAAATCGAAGACGAATTATTACCAATGTCGACAGACACGTATATTTGGTAGTTTGGTCGAATTGAGGCTTTTCAAGCGTTGTCCTTCCTAAATCGTATGCAACAAACTTTAACTTTAATTATTTATGAATTGCTGGTTGAGCTCATTAGTGACAGTGAACGAGCCATTTCCTGTTTTTATTACTTTTTCCAGTCCACTATTCTTAGAATAATTCTGAATAAGTACTTCCTGGTAGAAAACCTGTATATGCGCCTATGCTTTCCTTGTATTTACATTGCAATGTATCAGTGCGGTGTATGAGATGATCATCCGATAAATAAAGTAGTCCCAAAGTCGTTACAATAAACATTCTGTGAACTGTGTACACTATCCGCCGACCGAACTGTAAGATTTTATGTCCTCAGAACAACGAATAAGTGCATAATAATGGGCATATCTCACGACGGCATCAGTTTAACTGGTTGAAGGTAGACACTGGACACACAGCAATTAACAAGTTGAGTTCACGAACAACATGTTATGAGACCATTAAAGTAATTAGCTAATCTTAACGACTGTGTGAGTAATGCAAGATGCAGTCGCAGGTTACAAACAATCATGCTTTCGACCATGCTTACTCACTCATTCAATCTAATTCATGTTTCCACGAAGGAATCAAAATCAAGAATTGAACAACAAAATATTCCACCATTGCTTTTCATCATCTCGTCATTCATCATATTTGAACTTAAATTATTGCATTCTTAAAACTATGCACGTGACGGTCATCACGCGTACTTTATTATTCAAAGGAAGAACTGATGTGGTGGGCGATCATTTTAGTTATCTTTTTACGATAGTATCACATCAAAACAACTTTTCCTTTTCTTGAAATCCTATTTTGAAAACATATTCCACCTAATTAATGTTATAATCATAATGTCTAATTACGAGATGACTATGATGCAGGAGACTTCTTTCGTACTCAAAAATTAAAACCGCAACAGGTATAAAAAGAAGACGCCTGTATGAAATTAATGACAAAGCTGACAAATTCAAACGTAATAACCACAGGTTTCCCGTTCCAGAAAGGTTTATTTAACCACACACCGAATTCTGCTAATATGGCTCAGTCAAGGGGATTTTACGACATTAAAATTTTGCTTGTTGTTGGCATCATGGTTCTGGTTTTAGGTAAAAGTTAATTTGATAATTGATAATAGAATTCCGAAACATTTTTGCTGTTGTAAATGACGTTGTCTTTTGTGCCAAGTTGATCATGCATTGTTGATTAATTCTTGTAGCGTCCAGTTGCGTTAATGCTTGTGACAAAGAGGAAGCCACGAAGGCACCACATAAGACTACCCGAAGACCATCTACTACGACTACCCCATCATCATCGTCTCGTAAGAAATCCCCTCCATCAAAATTTCAACCTAACACTGTGTAAAGTGATGTGACAATAAATAAAATGAATTATGTGATGCCCAGATTCAGATTCCCACAGCGGCGAGGGTTCACACAGCTACAGCTGGTCTAACGAACGTCAGGAGCGTTCCTTAAGGTGCCTCTTGTTCAACTGTGGTGGCGAGGGAGGAGCTGGAGGATATGGTGGAGGACAACCAGGCTCTCCGGGATATAGAGTTTGAGAAGTAATAAGAGAAGATGTTCGTCATCAATTTCTGACAGTGA
>JAQFZW010001243.1:0-30488 GCA_034687055.1 Heteromurus nitidus
CTTCTTGTCACATAAGTAAACTTATAAATCGGCGAACTCCATTAACTTTTAAATTTATGGCCTTTGAGCCAGTAAATGCAAAGGACTAACTCACTAACCACATATTGAATTTTTTTTATCAACAATGCTCAATGATTCGAAATATTATTTGGTGCTATATATATGTCACTAGTGTGTCAAGAATGTCTCTAGTAGTTTTTGAAATCGCGAGAGCACTTCCGTGAATTTGTTTTGGAAATTGCCAAATATCTGTGTTTAAACCTGAACGAGAATTTGTGGATGCAAAACATGAATACAAGTTGATAAATCATTGCATTTACCATATTTCCACGATTTTGAGTTTCCCGCATTACAGAAACCATAGATACTTTCAAGTTTGAATGTATTTGGCTTGGTTGGATATATTCGTTGAAATCTCGTTGATCATACTCGTGTTTTCGACTACTACTGGAACCGCAGAATTCCACGTTTGTGCGTTTGATTACATCTACGATTAGTAGACGTCGAATATTCGAGCTTAGGAATCGAAATTTTCTGAACCCGTAAATTCGACATGCACAACGAATATTCCACGTGGTTAACACTAGCTTGGTTGTTCGGGATATAACCCACACACTTTCTCCACCCCTATCTCATCCATAAGAAGGGAGAGGAAAGAGATTTCCACCAGTGCTCTATACATAAGGAGACATACATACATACATACTTATTCAATGTCGCACAACCATTATATCGCACCTATTTCCTCTGGAGAGGAGATCAGTCTTTTCACCTCTTTCTTAGCTGGCTGGCAACACAGATCCAGCTTCCGACCAACCATTGGAAATAATTTACTTTTCCAGTCTTATCTCCGTCCACTTTTTCTATATTCCGTTGGCTTTGCTCTTTTTTCTCTTGCACCATGTATTACGATTCCTCGTGAACGGATTTATATGTGCATGTAGCTTTTCCCTGTTCTGAGAAGGACAAAAATACGGTTCCTTGTTACATCAAAGCTTAGCTGTAGGTCAAAAAACAACAGCTATTCTGTGCTATCGCGTAACACTCCCATAAATATTTTCCCCTTCTAAATGTGTCCAATGATTACCTTCTTTCTCTTTTCAAGGATAAAAAACTTCATGGCTTGTCATCATGATGTGAGTAAATGTGTTAAAGTGCCCACCTCACATATTCACATTAGTGTCAACCTCGTCAGATACTATGCTACTCTGGCTGCGAGACCATGAGAATTATTACTGGAGAAAAGATTGCGAAAGCGAGAGAGAAAGTTGTCTCATATAACGTAGGAACTTGGTTACAGGGGAAAGGAACTATATATGTAGGTTATTTCAGAAGGAGAAAGTTTCATGTAGGTTCGTTCTCACGCGTGCCTACTCAGCTTGGCCATTTTAAGCTTATTTTTAGCCAAGGTCTTGCTAAGAATGCGTAACAAGTAGATATATTTTATCAGAATGTTTTAATGCATATGCACGTCTTGTTGCGCCCACTCCTTGCTTTTCAGACCAGTACAAAATTTGAAATCTATGATCTGTGGATGGTGTCATCTTGTCTATATTTGTGAACTCGCCTGTTTTATTTGTCTTCACTCGAAGGACTTCACTTAAACATTTGTTCAAGGCATTCTTTAAAAACTTTGCCATCACGTGGAGCTTCCCTTGTCCCTCTAGTTAGCAACAAATCACTGGTAAAAACACTGGATACCGACTATCCACATGACTGTTATTTCTTACAATCCCACAAAATGACAGTATTGCCCCTTTCGACTCTTTTCTCTTCCATTCCCTCCTTCCCCAAGTCCCCTCCCACTGCCAACAGACGTTCCTCTGTTATATATAAATCTTCAGGTTTTTCTGAGGTTTTGCCTGTTTCAAACTCTTTCCTGTTTCTATTCATTCGTCTCTCAAGTGAGTTGCTCATTAAATCTCTGCTCACATAACCCGCTCACCACTCTCCCAGCAGGATGCATGTACATGTTCAAAAAGGATTTCATATAGCGTGATGTCGTTATAAAAATATGGCAAAGAAGAACACGCTTTTCCTGTCGAAAGATTTTTTTACGCCAGAGCCAAGGCTTTCGTTAGTAAAAAATTTAAGAGAGAGAGTGCAACGTTCGAATTTCCAATACTTCGATAATAAAGCTGGTACGACTACGTATAAATAGTTCATGTGAGTGAAGACTTGAAGGTATCTATCGAATTGATAAAAACCTTCGTTTAAAAAATAGTATATCGTCGATTACCTGGGAAAGACGCTTTGAGAAGAGTGCTATACCTAACCGGAAATCTATTTCACCAAAAAAATCCAGTGAATAAAAGAATCCGCTGGCTCGGATCGTGAGCAAGTCCTTTTCACTTTTCCTTTAACCACGGTGAAGATTGGATATGAATGAAAAATATTTGTGGAGGAACACCACACAATCTTGTATTGCTAGCCGAACTTCCCTTCCCTCTTGCACACCACAATTATATTGCCTCTCTTTGCTTGCCACCCTCCTTGTGGCAGTTATAATGCAAGAATGAAAAAGGGTAATTATAAAATGATTTTCACTTTAGGACTATTGACTGTCGTGGTTTTATGTAGTCCGAACTCAAACTAAGAAAAGCCACATCACATTATTTGACATAATTATAATTCGTAACTTTTTAAAGGTAATTAAAACCGGTGAAAGGCACTTTAGGAAAAACCAGTAACTGGACTGGACACGACAAATGTACTAAGCTTGAGGAATGACCAAGTGTTGATGTTAAATAGCGTGTGTTATTTTTAAGTACCGCGCACCCTGATCGATACTCACACAACGGTACTTTGTGTGTGTGTGTTTGTGTGAAAAGAGGGTAAGCACAAGGGTGTGACAAACGAACACGATGGACATTTATCACTTTGATTGACTGGGAAAAGTGATGGAATCGCTCTCCTTTCTTGTCACAATCACGGCGACAACGACATGAGCATCAAATTACAATTCAGTAGCGCAGTTAGTTATCATATCACATATCCCCACTGTCTCCCCTTCCCAACAAGTTTTTACTCATTCCTGTGCTCAGAGAGTGAGTGAGTCTTTTGCCATAGTTGACTGAAAATGGAGAAAACGAGGGAAAGGAAAAGTAGGAGGATTTGTGACCGGTTGGTAACTAATCCATATGGCACCGGGTTGACAACTAGCTCGCATCACACACAACCATTCATTCCAGGCTGTGCAAACTGTCAATGTGGGAATGCAATTTATAAGGATTTTAAAAGCCTTAAATGCTCACACCACCAGTTGTGTTCCGCGTTTTTATTCTCTCTCTCTCTCTCCTGGTAATGGATAGATTTTCATTAGTATTATAGGACGGGAGAAAATAAAGCAATGGTAATAAAGACGCGCTCCGTCGTAGGGTTTTACTAGTGATGGTCTCTATGCTCCAGAGTATGACAAAAAGTACAGCAGCACAAAAACGTATCTCCTTGTTTTTAAAGAAATAAAATGTGAGTTCGTCCTCTACAAAAATACACATGGCTTTATGTCCATGTTCATCGACGAAAAAAGAGTAGCAAAACGTATGTTCGCAGCATAACAAATTTACTAGAAGGATACATAGTCATATAGCCCATATTTTTCTCTCAAACTTGATGACCACAGTTGAGCCTATCTACAGCAGTCAAGAGGGCCGTTAGTACACACGGAGAATGGAATGAAACAGCAATTGTAATCGTAGAAGTGTCGCAGGGAAAAAAAGGAAAGAAGAAAAGTGCTGGGGAAGGAAATGATGGTTAGGTTGAGCAGCTCCCGCAAATAGCTCCAAACACAAAATTCACATGCTGTGATTTAGTTTGAAAGCAATCTCCCATACATTTCTCTCTCTTAGACTTGACGTTATATGTTTATACCAATGGCTGGTGGTGAGAACGAGAGAAATATAGAAGACAGAAATTATTTGTGGGAAATGAACAAGCATTTTCACCAGACATCTATATGTAATGCTTGGTGTAAGTTCAAGCTACAGTTTTCTCTTCGCTTTGGATGGATCCTGTGATAGTAAAAACTGTCGTGGGTCACCAAACAGCCCACTAACTAGTGTAGTTTTTTATGGCTTTCCCCTACAGTTGGCCGAGTTGCAGGGTTGTGTTTGTGCATGTATATTATATTAAATGTACATACATGAGCTTGCTTAGACGGATTTAGGGTATTTCTACTGATAATGCTTTTCCATGTAGTCATATATGTATATTTGTCTACCCTGCAGATGTTTTTACTTACACCAAGAATCAATGTTTCTTTTCCTGTGGCTTATTTGGACACCTCGCGACTTTCATGGTAAGCCTTTCCCATAGTTCCCCCATATTTTTATGTGCCAAGAAGGTGTGCCCTTGTGGCTGTGATCCTAAATTAAAAGAAAGGAATCTAGGGCGCGCATACCATACCATCCTTCAAAGTGAAAATGCTGAATGTTTACGGATCAATCGATCGACCAGTTGAATTGTGTGATGTCATTGTGCACCAGTGCGTTGCATATAAGATTACAGGATGGACAGAAAAATCGGCTTACCTTGGTTAAGTTATTAGGGCGCTTATTTCGACCTCATGCCGGGTGCCATAATGTTCTTCATAGTTTGTGTTGAGCGTGATTCCTGCAAAGATTTAATAATAATTTATGAAATTTTAGAAGTATGAACTTGCACAAGGTATAAAACATGAATAATATTATATTACGGCGACGTTTGAAGGCACGCCTAGTACGGTAAAACTTATGCATATGGACTTAGATATTAGCTCGCAGACTGATATTCTACTTAATTTAAAAACTTCCGACCATTCATTTAATTTAAACGTACATTTTATTTTACAAGTCCGCATCTATGGAACTTCCATTTTGTACATCGCTTATCATTAGTCAACTTTCTCCTCCTGGTTTAAGTTGTAAAATAATACACACCCCAACAACAACTTTGCGCTCATTTCACATGACTATTTTTGGGCGCTTCTCTTGCGCGGTAATAATATCCTGAACGAATGACTACCAGTAGTTCGTATTATGCAACTATATACACTATATAATACCCTAATAATACAATCGTACAATGCACGCCATCAGATCCACAACTATTTTCCTCATCCCTTGTCGTTTGCACAATATCTTATGGTATACCAATCTAAGCATTTTCTGTTTCAAAAGAGAAAAGGCGAAGGGAAAAATTTGTAGTGAAGAAAAGGAGGAAAGAGAAGGAAGCTCTCTGTACGAATTTAGTGTACATACTTAACTTCAGCATGGGACTTTGATAGTAATCAGGATGATGAGAGGAAGCATATGATGAAGACATGCGTTGTTATTCCTTGTAAGTTTGCACAAAAGGAATGAGAACATCCGCGTACATATACGTATGCACATAATAACGAGAGAAAAAAACTGAAGCTGGTTGTGTGCTTCTCCCCGATAGGATATGCCCGCTGCTCTGTTGTGTATATGTGTGTACCACTATGACTAAAGCTGTATCTCCGCTGTCTGTCTGAGTGATGATTAAGTTTGATTACACGACTCGTCTTTCTCCCACACTTCTTATATGTCATGTAAGCAGAAGAAGAATAAAGGAGTTTTTTCTTCTTCTTTTGTACGTTCCACACTCGTGTGCACATATGTTGGAAACGGAAAAGGGCGGCTATATGACAATGCCGATAGGGAAGCAGGGCATATCATCTCATTCATATACTGGGCGAATACATCTAAACTTTATTAGATTCTACTGCTGTTGCTTGCCTCTCTCTCTCTCTTTACGTAGCCTAATAATATGGGACGTTTCTACTCATCAAGAAGTTTTTCTCCTCTCGACTGACTGTTGGAAAACAAGCAAGTTTACGTGTGTGTATGTGTGCACGAATGAAAACGCGGGTATTGGAAACTTTCTCCTCTGGAAAAAAGTTTTCCCAAGGTTTGCCACCACCGCACATACACACGATTCATACTGCCACGGATGGTGTGCTCGTTCCACGTATCCCGGTATATGCGCATACTTTACTTTGGCATGGAAAATTTGCCGTGGAAAGTCCTACTGAGTACAGATATTACATTTACAACATGCCGACTAATTTTTCCTTATGACTCCCAAACCGACTCGTTCGTACTTATACCTTAGCATGGTTTCCTTTGTGAACAAAACAGTAGAAAAAATGTGCCTTCAGAAGTAAAGGAAGCGCGTGAAGCTGAAATTGTGCTATCGTCATTTTTATCATCTCCCTATTTTTTGCCTGCATGTCCCACACGAAGGAAAGTTCGTTGTCTTTTTTCGGGGCCGGCGAAACCGTATGTAGAATCTGTGTAGTGTAAAGTGTAACATCAGCAATAACCTCTTTAGTACGAGAATGTGAGAATGCATCCGGCCTGCCACAAAGTAGTGACGGGTTCCTTCATCAACATCATCTTTGTTTCTTCTCCATCTTCGTCAACATATTTCTCGAGTGTAAAATCCCTCATTTCCTCCCTCCTAAATTTATATATGTATATATATGTATTATATATGTATGTATTATATGTATTATATCTATATGTATATAGATATGCAAGCATGGAAAACGGTAGAGTATAATATGTATAGGACTTCGTACCAAAATCAACTTTGTTTTTTTATTATGCAAGGAGATGTAGTAAATGCAAAAAGAGAGAACGAGCCACTAACAATAAGCAAAGGAAGAAAGTCTCTCTCTCTCTCTCTCTCCTCAACTTCATCTTCACTTGGGTGGGAAGAACGACTGGGAAAACTAAACATAACCTACATGCTTACTTACTTAACGTCAACATAGATATAGAATACTTTCTCCGAGTTGAAAGCGTTCATCGTCAAACTGACAAATTCCGCTTATTTGTACCAAGTTTGTCAAAATGAAACAGTCTCTTGACGAAGTAGTAATATACTATATTCCCTATTTGCATATTCACCATTTGACTATTCACTTTTATCCTTTTGTGGGATTTCTTCATTGTGATAACTTCAAAAAGTGAGCTGTTTATTGCACTTATGTAAGTTTTCCAACATGGGTGGTGGTGTAAGTTAGACTAGCAATTATAATTATAATCTAGAAAAGACTTATATATCATATAGTATGCATGTACGATTTACAATTTATAATGAAATCTCAGGACCATTCATTCACAACGAGAGGTCACGGGAAAGTTGACAAATAAATAGTCATTTCCTTTTTTGTATGTGGTATGATATGCCAAGATAGCGTTAGGAATTTGCGTGACTTTGGCAAATAAGGGCATGTATGATGGAGGAATGTTCTCTAATCCATTCACATATGAGATAGCAGCCTTTCTTCGTTTGCTTTTCTCCTTTCTAAATGACAGAATGGGTGAATGAATGACGATGATATGATGACGGTTGGATGGTTCCACGATGACGATGGAAATGACAATGGTACTGGCGACGATGAAAGAGAATATGATAATGAACATTGAAAAGAGATGAGACGATGAGACGATGTGGGCTTCTTCCAATCAAAAAAAGCTTTTTCTTGTTTCCTCAACATCCTCCGCCCGCCACCGCCACAAAACACAACGAGCTGGTGAATGAATGAATGAGCTCTCATGAAAAAAGTACAATGGCCAAAGGGGTTTTTGAATCGAAAGCTAAAAGTGCTTGACGACTATGTAGGAAGGGCGAGCGATGGAGAGCAAATAGTTATACTCGTTACTGCTTATTATATAAGATGAGGATGACGGCACCTTCAAGTGCTCGTTCAGTCTGTACGCCTTCGTTATTCTCAGAGCCCCTCTCGCAGATGTTGGTTAGCTAACTAAGCTAACTAACTCACCCTTCTTCCGACTTTCTCCCTTATGGACGAGGAGGATCTTTTTTGATGTGGAGCAAAAAGGGAAAAGAAGCACGTGTCAGAATTTATATGCCTATCTTGATTCCTTTTTCCTTCTGACTCTCCCTCCCGTTCCTGGGAGAAAGTGGTCTTTTGATACGTTTGTACATTTTTCAAGAGATCTTTCAAGTTGCACAAGTGGAAAAGTCCTTTGCCATCCTCCATTCACTTTCCTCTCCATCTCTTCCTGCATACCTCTAACACACAACTCCTTCTGCACAAGTATTTTTCATTATGCTCATTTTCTAAGATAGTTGAGACTTTTCTCTCCTCTTTGAAGATGAGCTCTATATATATCATATATACAAGAGAGGGTATGGTGTTGCGGTAGTGGTGGTCCCTGTGGTTGGGTTTCAGAAAGTTATTTCTTTCATCCTCAGAGCTCACTCTCTAACTGGTCATCATCGCCAGTTGGTGGTCCTCAAGCAAAAAAAGTGTACGAGTGGAGAAGTAAGAGAAAGGGAAGAAGGAGAGCCTTGAAAAACCACCAAGAAAGGTGAACATGATGATGAGATGTTGGGGGAGCGGAGGGAAAGTGAAGGTATAATGGGAAAATGGTCATGATGAGAAATTTTGCCATTTCCCTTTGAAATTATCTAGATTCACGCAACGACGAGGAAGAAAGATGCATCCTGCTGATGGCGAGGACAGTGAAAGAAATTCGTTCTTTCCTCCGTCTGTTAAGGTAAGTAAAAGTTAGTTTCTATATGTCGCATAGGGAGAATACCAATGTTTTTCTGACTACATTCGTGTCCTGACACGCTTAAAATGTAGGAAAAATTTTCTTCCGTCTGGTATTCCTTATCAATTCCACATTCCAGATGCGACTTTCTAAAGGATGTGATGGGTGACTGCAGGTTTCATTGTGTTCTTTTTCACAGGAGTAAACAATAATAAGGTATGGTGGAAGTAGATGGACACAATCTTTTTAAAAAAGTTCTCTCTCAGGCCACGAGTAGATAAAACTTTATATTATTACCTAAACTTTGCCTTAACATCGTAAGTGTGATTGTGATTTCATTGAGATGGTGAAAATTAATTAGTGCTTGCATCACTGTATATGTGCATCATAGAAGAAATTTTAGTTGCAAGATTGATGCATCTACATGTTTGCATGTTATATCCCTTTGACAAATTTAATATTACAATTTTGTACATATTTAGTTTTTAGATACGAGTAAAGTACATTGAATGCAAGGATTGATTTTAAAATATTATACATCACAGCATTTCTCAGGTTCTGTTGGTGTGTTCATTCATACAGAGCATCATCGTCAGCCCTTTTCACCACTCCCTGCTCCCATCGAGAGTCCGCATACAGACATCTATACTACGTATTTACACATTTCACCGAATTATGTACCCTTGTATTATCGTTGATTCAATAAGAATGGAAGCATGGAGCGAAATTAATACGGAGAAAGTGAATACCCAACTCAGACGAGACAAACAAGATTTCATGCAGACTTGAGAAGGGTATAGAAGAGGGAAATATATCAGTTCCAACTTTCTTCATATCCATACCCACAACGCCGCACACAAATACGACAATTCAGGGGTAAAACTTTTTTCTCTCTCTCGTGAAATTGTGGAATACAGGATCCATGGAAGTGGCAGTGGTGATAGCAGTCATCATCAACTTGAGTTCTCTATATTCCAGCATTCAAGAGAAACAGTTTTGAGACACTCAACTGCATGCTTTCATATCCTCTAGGAAAGTCATTTCAACCAACAGCGAGCGGGCAACTGGGAAACGGTTTCATGTGTTCTAAATATATACCACTACCACACATCCAAATACTGCGAACGAACTTTGCTACGAAAGAGGAATCAGCATCATAGTCATAAGTCGTCTATCAGCAAGTAAGCATTCTATCGCATCGTGTGGCTCACTTCTTCCCTCTTGCCACTTTTATTTTCTCCAGCAAAATGCAACGAAAAAGGGCAGATTTTCAGCTCTCTAAGTAGAAAGTAGAATATCATGTTGGTTGCATATGAGTCGTTGTAGGTGTGCGCTGGGTGAGTGGCTTGCCTTTGCTTGCGCTTTTCTCGCAGACGTTACGTAACTATAATAGATAATGCATATATAGGAAAAAGCTTATAATCTTCTGTAGTAGGGAAAAAGGAGCCGAGGTTTGCGTTTTTTCTCTTCTTCGTCGTTTACTGGATGCGTACACGAGCGTTGCTTGATTGTAGAGAGCTGGAGAATCTCTGGATATCTGTTTCTTTCACAACTCCAAGATGCTCAGAAACCCCTTCTCACTCCGTCACTTTATTTGTATGCAAGACTCTCGAATATACATATACGGAGCATATGCCATGTGATATGCATTATGCATTCTACCCAAGTAGGGATCATAATAAGAACACACATTTCGTTTTATTTTCGGTGTTGCTCCGTGCATGCATATTGTGTGCGTTCCCATTCTTGGAAGGCGTAATAGCCACCCTACAGTCGCTTATATAGGATACAAACGATGTGGAGAGAAAACCGTGTTACGTAAGCCTATGTTGCATTTCACTCATCGGAAGATTTTCCAAAATTTCGGCTCGGCCATACACTCGGCCTTCCTCGGCATTTTTGTCTGGTGGCTGGAAAAGTAGAGTCAAGTGGGTGCAGGCTTCCCTAAATCTTGTCATGAGACAAAAAACACTTTCCTCTTGGAAAAAAGCTGATCTATCAACGCAAAGATTTATCTACAACCGGTAGAGGAGCGTTACAGATTCGCTTTAAGAATGGATGTCGCCCTACAAGCTTATATAGTGCTTTCTAAACTCTGCAAACTTTTTCAACAATTTATTTTATTTTGCATGAAAATGTTGCACATTGGAGTCTCCCTCATTGCTCATCACTAATCAAAATCAGTGGGGATATTTGTACCTGAGAAAAGTGGGATTACCAGTGCAAAGGAGAAAATGTTTCTTTCCCCTGTTGGGGAGTGCGAGGCTTTCTCATTTTACTACACAAACTGGCATTCATGCTTCCAAACTCCATTCTCCAGGAGAGAAAGGAGCAAAACAAGAAGAATAGAAGATATGGATGCAAAGCGAAACTGACGTGAAAGGACACACAACACTTTTGTACAATGATGTTTGTTGGAGAGGGAGCAGAGAACCAAGTTTATTACAAAAGTGTACAGAGTTCGTCTCTGATCTGATGTGTGTACAAGTTGCCATAAAAGGGAGCTCTCACATGCACAATTAATGCGCTGGATGTGTTGTGTGCAGAGCACAATATCCAGTCCAGAGCACGACACGACGTTTTACACCAGTATTTTCCACACATAAAAACTTTTCTCTCCATTTTCTCGCTCTTTTCTGACGGAAGGGAGTTTAACTTGAGCTACGCGGAGTTGAGTGAGAGAGCGGATGCAAAATAGGATATCGAACACGACAAGATGATGGCAAAAGGGAAAATGGGATTCCTTTTTCTCTTACCAGTTTATACATTTATAATGAAAGTGAGAAGGTGAATAAGATGAGTTCTACTTCCCCAAAAAAAAGTCTGCTCTCCTTCCACTTCCACCACCGCTCGCTCATGCCCTAGCTATCTGGAAAACACTCTACTGTCACTGTTTGCATTTATTTGTGTGGTATATGTGAAAACCTTTCCTCCACTCCCGAGTATCCTATATCCCCTATTACAAAAAATTGCCTATTCCACATTCCACTTTTATATGAGATCCTGGTAACAAGCAATACATGTACCAGCATCCAGCTACAAATTCCACAACGCTCTGACAGCAAACGAAAAGGGATAGAGAGAGAGAGAGAGTATGTAAACTTTCCTCTTTACGCTAGCGCTTTTTTCTCTCTCTCTCTCTCTCCAGCGGAACAATGAAACCGTGTGCAGAGGGAAAGCAGCTGTATTATGTACTGCTGCATTTTCCTCGGGTAAGAACAGCTCTCTCGGCTATGTGCGTACCCAATGTATACTTAATAAATAATTTACCTATTGCCAAGTTATTCCTCCCAGCTCAATAGCTTTTTGTGTTACAAGCCATGTTTATTTTCACCGGACAGCAAATTTCATTGCTTTTCCTGAACAAGTTTTTCCCTTTCCCAACCATTCCAAATCCTATATCGTATTTTAAGTTGACTTGAAATAGGGGCTCGTCTCACCTAAACTTTGTTCATGTTCATGGGTTTATATACAAGTGCCAATGTTTTCTCTTGCGTCAGAGAAAAAAGGAATTGCTTCAGAGTTAGAGTGACTTTGTGTGTTGTACAGAACAACTAGTTCATTTTATTTTGTCTGATTTTCCTAAACAAAACGATTAATTTGATTGAAGAGTTTTGTGATGCGAAATACGAACTGAAACTGAACCTAACCAGTTTTCTGTCATTTGATCTCTGTGCTATTTTGATAAACCGGTATTACTGACTGGAAAGAGGAGGTGGTGGTATATGGATATAGTACAGCAATGAACACAGGCCGATGTAAAATTGCATTTTGGGAAAAGTTATGGTGCTGTCGTCGATATTAGTTGCCGGAGGTTGATAGAAGGAAGCCATCTACGTACAATGGATAAAAGAGCTCTGTGAGAGCTGTTAAATAGGAAGCCAAAGAGCACCTCTTTCCTTTTCTTCCTATTCTTTTGCAAAAGATTTGATTTCATGCTTGTTTCCCTACTTTGCTCTAGGCCTTTTTCTACTTAACGGTTCACTTGTAATCTGAGCGTTTTCATGGTTTGCACCAAAAGTTAATTGGTGTGTGAGATTCGATGAAAGGTATGCTTTCTTTATGCTTGCTTGCAAACTTATATTACTGCGCCGCCTCTACTGTCTACTTTTATGCAATATTTTTATTCGATGAACCGCACACATAATCTAGTCTAGCAAATATTATATGCACAAACAATTTTACCTAGTCTTGAAATAAACTATAATAATATTTATGAATTGACTCACCCCTTTCACTTTTTTGTCCAATTTTCGTCCACCGGTCCACATCGATCCTTGACATTTGACTCTTTTTTGTCGATTATCAAACTGTCCAGTTGTTTGCACTGAAACAGGAGATGAACACAAGACTTGGCCAACGATTGATTTTCCTTTGTCTCACTCTGTTTTATCTCAAAAGTCACCTTCAGCCGACTACTTTGCGCCTTTCCATATATGGAAAATGGCACATAAACACTGATCAAGACAAGACAGGAATTTTTTTCGTCTTAATAGTTTTCTCTTCGTTCAGTTCAAATTTTCTCTTTCGCCAACTTGACGTTTTCCAGATGAGAAAAACAGCGTTCAACCAGTTCCTCTCTCGCCGGCCGTCACAGGTTCAAGGTTATCTTCGGTCAGTCAGAGTGTGGCTCAATAAATTTGCGATTTTCTCTCTCCTTCTTTCCGAAACTTTTAATTTCTTTTTCATTCAGTTTAGAAGAGTATCATTCAAACTGTCAATCACTGTAAAGAACTTTGGAAAAGGGATAAGTTATTTTCAGTTGGTTAAGGCGTTAAGGTGGATAAATTATAAAAGCTTGATAAAAACTTCCAGGGGAAAATTAGTGAAACGAAATTTTTAGAGTTGCATTTAAACAAGTTTACCAAATTGGGAATTTGGAGTCTATGAAAAAACCAGGAGGGAGCGAGAAAGGAGCCTTCTCAGGGTTACCGTTAGTCGTGTCGTGTATAACTGTGATGCTGGAATTGTCTGCGAGTGAGTGTAACCCTAAAGCGCAACTACTTCCTATATTGGAATCTGACTCACCAATACACATCATCATCTCACACACATATAACCCGCTCTCCGTCTAGCCTTTTTTTGGATTTTCCAGCAGCCTATTCACCCAACAGAACCATATAAGTAAGCATGATATAAAAGGAGTATTGTACAGCATACGTAAGCTAGTAGACCTCTGATGCAGTCATGTATTTTCTCTCTCTCTCTTTTGAGAATACTGTGTGTGTGTGCTCTTTGCTTTCAGCCTTTTGTGCCGGCCACATCAGCCATGCCCATGAACTGAGGAAGGAAAATGAGACGCTCTTTTCCCTTCATCTGAATTGAATGTCGTATGAATGTGCATCCTCCGAAGTCGAAGCACTCTCTCTCTCTCCCTTTTGGTACGTGCCCAACTCAAGAAAATCGTCAAAAATGGGATAAAATTGCTATTGCCATAATGCTGCACATCTCTCTCCTGTCTACGACGAGAGACAGTGTGGTGGTTTCGCGTGTGCTCTCATTTTATTCCCTTATCTCCAAACTTGTATCTCTCACTCCGTCTAAATACGTCCAGTTTTGATGGGATGACGATGAAAATGATGATGGTGGTGTGGTGGTGATGAGATGATGGTTACAATCAGCTATATATGCAATATGTGTAACGTAACATGTCCATCCAGAAGAAGAAAACTTCAGGAAGGATTACTATGTGCGCTCGTACTTCCATCTGACAAACTGATTGTCTGGAATTTTGTGCGATATGTGCTTCCAGTTCCAGTAGCAGCTAGAGCTCTGGCCAAAAAATCCTAGTTATATAGTGGAAGTGGTGGAGTCGTCGTCACATGTGTGTGCGACTTGATCTATTCTTATGCTTCTTGCCCTTTTCGTAACGTAGGATTAGAGAGAGATTTTTATTACTATTAATGCTAACGCCACAATGCATTTGTGCACTGAAGGCAGGCAAGGTCTCTCACTTTTTCCATTGTGTTCGCCTCGCACTTCACTCACGCTCGCATTTTACTAACAGCAAAAGAGAATCTAAAAGGGTCGAGGGAGAGATTCTAGCTCGACAACTCAACTCCATACAGAAGTCGAGAGAGAGAGAGAGAGAGAGATCTGCAACAATATATGCAATGTAGGAACAACGCTCATCCGATCCCCTGTGCACATCTACTTTTGCCATGTGAAAAATTGTGTGTGCACACTTTATTGTATGACTTTCGAGAGCGAAAAAAGATGATGATGGGAAATGGATAGAATGAATCTGACCGTGAGCAGAACACAACGAGCCGTTTCGTTAATATCAAAATGTAATATGAACAACTTCTTCTCCTGAATGAATCCCTTTTATTCCGTGCCTTCATTGAAGGGGAACCCGATCTATTCTTCACTTTTTCATGCGATTCACCAGACAGAAACAAACGCATTCCCCCCCCCAAAGAACTTTTTGCTCTTCGAAAGTGTGTATACAGCACACACAAGAGCAAAGAGCGAGTGTTTTTTGGAAACAAGCAGAAAAGTCGAAGGTTGGAGCATAGTAAAAAGAGCCCCTACGCTCATCTAATACCTCACGTAATTTAGATATATGGATGAGTTGGGACGTTACTTAACATGATGTTTTTTGTAGGGAGCTGTGTGCTCATATGTGCCATGTGCAAGAATGAGTGTTCCCTTGTTCTTTTCTCCCCATATTTGACAGAATGATATGAGGAAGAGCGGATTCAAATGCAATCTTATTTTCTTGCTATCGTTCATGTTCTATGTTAGCCAATGTGAATGTATCCAGTTTATTAAACTACGTATGGGGACAGGGTTACCTACATTTTCTGCTGCCACCAAATAAATAACAATTTTCCTTTTTAACCAGATGTTCAATACAAAAAGGAAGATGATGGGATATCGAGCGATCGACCATCAGTCGACGTACTCTTTTTGTACAATGTAAAAAGGAAAAGAATCTAATCTGGGAAGATGAATGACTAACAAGTGTCCTCTTTCCCTGTTTATTACCCTCACCGTATATACCAAAGTTTCCCTCGATTAACTACTTCAAACTTACTTTTTTCCCAAAAATTGAGTGGGGAAATGTAGTTGAGAATAGTGAGGCGAGAAGAGAGAAAAAAATTCTTTAAAAAATTGTGTAAATCTAGAAAATGACAATATGTGCAATATATAGAACAAACAAACCTATGTCTTTTCCTCTCGATTCTTGTATGGGAACGCAGGAGTGCACTTCTTCTTCACTTGTTTCCCAAAGGAGTCTCTTGGGGTCAAAAGAAACTTTTACTTTTTATTTCCAAAAAGAGATACCTTCGACGAGACATGTCCTCTCTCCTCTTTTTCACTTTCCTTGCTTACGTGTGTCGTGTGTTGCTACCATTACTCCTACACAAATACATTTTGCTGTACATACTTACGGAGAACCACTGAAGAAAGTGAAGCAACTTTGACAAAAAAATAACTCTGTCCACGCCAGATATACAAAAAGTCGCGGAGCGAAGTAGTTAAGAAAAGATGATGTATGTACAACTTTGACTCTCTCTCTCTCTCTCTGTGTGTACTTAACTTTTCTTCTCAGAGAGAATCAACAGAGAGGGAATAAAAAAGTATATATTTGCTGGGTCGACCTGGTCGGGGAAAATGTATGAAGAAGTACAAAAAAGTCCAGAGTTTGAAGTAAAAACTGGAAATGTTTGAAGAGCGAGTTGAGCGAGGGAAAAATAAATTGTGGTGATAGTGGGTGATGCGTTTGTCTGCTCTTCTCCTCTCTCTTTGCTGAAAGAGTTTACTTGAGTAAAGTCAGCGAGAAATAAAAATGGAAAAGGGAAAACGTATGAACTCGGGGAATGATGAAAAACCTTTAAAAAGGGTATATAATATGTGTGCGTGTGTGTGCGTCCACAGCGCAATATGCGACCGTGAGCAAAAAGACGAATGAAAAGGGGAAAATATTTTTCAGAAGAGAAAGGATCTCTCTCTGAAGGTCTAACCAGGGGAAAAAGTAAAGAATCAAGTAGAAAAGGTAGGAGAATGGAGGAGAGGAACTCTGGAGAGAGGAGATACGAAAGGACAGAGGTTGAGAGTGGCATTGACAAGAAAAGAGAGTTGGGCAAACCTTTTCACGGTTGAAACTTTGCTTCTTCGTCTTCTCCTCCATTCTCCACTTTACTCCCAGATATACACACAGTTTGTTCTTGATACTGGGAATGCTTGTGTTATGTTGCTCTCGTGCTGCTCTCAAAGGCAGTTTTTTATTGTGCAGAACAGTCGGTGGTTTCAATTCTCTCCGAGTTCCCTCACACCACACACACACACATAGGAGAAAATATACGTATAATTTTTTTACTTTCAGTTAGTCGCACACTCCAGCCCATTCCTTTCCTTGAGCACAATATGCCCATATAATGAATATTTCGTGAAGGAACACACTACAACGTTACATGCATAGCTACTCCTTTTCTAACATTTTACCGAAACTCTTCTACCGTTCTACCGAGAAAAAAAGAGATTGCACGGGAGCAGAGAGAACGGTCTGATCGTCGTAATATCTATAATGCATAAACTGCTTCTTCCTCTACTTTTCTGGCTTGCTTGCCTTTCTGGAATAAAGTACATAAGTACATCCGTTTGTCTCTGTGATATACGTATCAACTTCATACTTACTCCTCTCGCATCTCTCTCTCTCTCTTTCTCGCTCCTTTCCCGATTCCTGCTCTAACTTCTCCTTTCCATATTCCTAAAGCATGTACATGTGCGGCGCGTTACGTCGTATGAAACACAAAAGTTGTGTAAAGGGAAATAGCATTCGACGAGCCATTTTCTATTCTTCCGAGCATGCTGGATGGATGCTCTATAGCCATAATATATTTTAGGCATATAACAAAAAGCGGAATAAAACAGCGTTTCTCCAGCCGATTTTCAAGTGTTTCCTCAGTCTGAATGTTGTGCGTACGGTGCTGTGCATTTCCACGTAATAAGCATCTCGCTCTCACGAATACTTCCTTACTCTCTCCTCTTCTTCCTATGAAAATACTTCTTTCTCCACTCTCTCTCTCTCTTCTTTTTGCCAAGCCAAGCCAGAAAATGAAAAGATCTCTTGCGCAGAAACCTGGAGGAAAACTTTACACTGGGCACACACACACACCACTTGCACTTACTCACTCAGATGGAGCGGAGTCAGAGTGGAAATGGAAGGAATGGGAAGAGCTCCTCTCATCTACCACACACTATCACTGCCATACAGTCTGAGGATATACCCTGTTCTCTGTGCTGAAGCATAAGATCAGGAAAAAATGCTTTCCCCAAGTATGCTTCATCTTCTCCATGTTGTCTCGTACTTTTCCCGTAACTGCTAAACAATTTTTGCTCTCCTCTTGGCCTGTCTTCTTGTTTGTAGCCAACTTGGTAAAAGCATGTTTACTTATACACGCATTACATATACATATCAGACTCGATAGCGAAACATATACACGTATCCTTATACACAGACAGAAATTCTTATAAAGGGATCTCCTATGGACATTGATGTGGAATCTCCTCTCTCTCTCGCTGCCTCCTCGCTGTCTGGCACGGTTTTAAATGGAAAAGGCAGGGAAACCAAACCAGCGGAGGGGCATACGAGACGTGCCTAAAAGCTCTACTCTTTTTTATACTGTTCGCTGTCCACAGCATCCGCATAGATGAGCTCAAGCAGGTACTTTTTTGAGCCTATGCAATGCATCTCTCACAACCACTCAAAACTAGACGGGCACATACCGACCGACTCAACTCCCATAATAGATTTTATGCGTTTTCCCTTTCTGGACAGGAATTCATCTTACGTTCCCTTTCCGTCATTTGTACATATATTGTATATATATGCTCCGTTTTTCCTCCCTTTCATGCGTTTCCTCACCATTGTCTACATCCCACTCTGACTCGGATCTATTATTAAGTGGAGCAAAAAAGGGGTTGAAATGGCTACCAAAATTAGTATATACAATATACCTTTGCACAAACGTACACCACACATCATCCATACGAAATGTATTAACTGTTTTGTGTGACTGTACGAGTATCAAAACCATTGCAAATAATATACGCTTCCTTTTTGGAAGGATATTCATCGTGAGGAGATCATTCCAGCTTCATTGAGCCGCATAGTACATGCCCCTGTATAAGTCATCTTTTGTGTAGAGTGCCGTGCCATATGAATGCATGCACGGTTTCGTTAGTAAATAGACACGTAATGCAGAAAAAGTACAAGTAAGCTTTCCTCACAACGTGCATCCCTTTTTGTGTTCGTGTTGTTGTTGTGCCGTCGTCAGAATCACTGACCGGGTGTATATGGCCAAATATACCGTACACCCAGAGGTTGGGGCTTTTAGCGTGAATACGTAGAATATTTTTTATATATCAAGTCCCTAGTCTTTTCTGGAGCCCTGCTGGCTGGCAAGACTTTTCTGTCTTTTTTCTCTGCCATCATCGCATGGCATACCATTGCCTTTCCTGATTCTCATCATGTCATCAGAGACTAAGATGAGATGGCAAGGAAGAGCATCCACACAGATCTCCGCACACATATACACACATCCACAAAGTCGTCGTGCGGTAAAAGTTGTGTGGTGTAGTGGAAAAAATATCAAAGCGGAAGGTGGTTGCTCTCTTCTACCAGAGGGATCATATACACACGTTTGTCTTCTCCAAATGTATCCATGTCCATATAAATAGGATGATGATGATGCTGCCATGTCTGAAACTCCATCTCGTATATATATTCTATCAAAAAAAGTCAGCACATGCGATGCCTTCAGAGTTTGGAATCGTAAGGGTTTGGGTACGTCTAGCACACACACACATTTTTCTACTTTTTTCTATTCTTTCCTCAAAGGGATAAAAATGCGTGTAGAATGTGCACACGTAAAGAGAGAGAGAGGAGAGAGAGAGAGTGAGAGTGAGCGAGCGAGCCCATCATCCCTTATGTAGGAATATCGAAAAGATGAGAAATGAGTGGATAAACTGTTTTGATGGGTTACTTCTAATACACATCACATCAACTTTGTCGATGTTGTTTCAAAGTGATATTGAATTTACTATATTTTTTAGGGAAAAGCCCTCAAAACATGATGGTGATATAGTATACATCACTTTTCCGTATTATGTACTGAATAACAACGAGTTAGCTCTTTAAAATGTGTATGCACACTTTTCTTCCCGTCTTCTTCTACGGGTTGGTCTTGGGCATAGTATTATCAAGCCGGGTTTAGTAGATGAGGGGAAATTTTTATCAAAACATATAGCTTTTGCTTCAGTTTGTCATATATGAAGTGTTCGAAAGCACTCCTGAAATGTATCTCTTGAGCGTCACTTCCCGTACTTCACACAAGCATCATTCACTCATCTACGAAAACATGGAGGCAGGCAGAATGGTCGTTTCTGCGAGCATTTTTAGCTGCCCAATAATTTTCTCCTCGTTTTCATGCTATTTTAAGACCTGGATTTTATTTAATACTATTAAATAGTAGTAAAATGAAAAATTTAATAGAATCATAATTTATGCATGACGCATCTATACTTGTAACAATTAGCTAGGGGATATACTACTGCTAAATATAATGTGAGCCAATGCGGACAAGGAAGATCTCGATGCGAAGAAGAAAATGGTTGACTTATTGATGTATTGCCTAAAACACTGGAGTTTTTGGTAAGCACAGGTAAGCACAAGCGAGAGAAACTAAGAGGCGGAGCGGCCTGTCTTTGGAGATCTGGAAGACCACAATTAAACCATTATTTAATTCATTTCTTTATTTACTCCCTCGTGGTTCCTCTCTCTCTTTCTTGCTTTATAACCAATTAGACTGATTTAAAGATACCCCCAACAAATTAGCGCAAACAAACGACGGATGGAACAGGGAGAACATTATTGCTCAAAATGTACTTACATGACATATGTGTTTTCCATGAACGTCTATCGCTCGCAATGAATGTAGTTTTGCGGAGGGATTTACAATCATCGAGACAGCGGCGAATCTCAGGAACAGTATTATTCTGAGAGAAAACTCGGCTCATCATGTGCATTCCGTGTTACTCCTTTCGCATTTTGGGAAACTAATCCATTATTTCAATTTGGTGGATATTTTGCTTATTTGTTGTAAAATACGGGGTAGTATCATTATTCTATGGCAATTTCGATTTCAATCTACATTTATCCCAATACGTCAATCAAGTGAGATTTTACCTTTAGGCTGGCGTCAGAAGCATTATCCTTTTTAAACTGACATGCTCAGCTACGCATTGTAGTGCTTTAATTATTTGTTTTTCTCCCCAACTCAATTCAATGCGTCTACATATTCTGTATAAACTTCACTTCAACAAGACAATTCCAACCCATCTCAGAGAGAAGAAAGAGAGGAAACGAGCGCATTCACTTCCCTTCCATCCATCTCAAACATTTTCTCAAGAAAAAAAATTACCCACCCTTGCCTAATGCTAATGAACTCGAGCCAGCTGGAAATTAGAATTTATAGTTACGAATTAAAACGTGATCATAGTTTTTGTGTTGGGTTTATCCCTCAGAGTAGTTTTGCTCATTTATTCCATTTTCATCATCATCTTCATCTTCACCGTGGAGAACAGGCAAGTCATGAAAACGTCGCCTCTGCAACATTACACGAACGAGCCATCAAGAGAAATGAAGGGAATTTCACCTGCTTTATGTGTACATCATAGAAGAAGATGCCTTGTGCGGAAATTGTAATGACATCATAATTTAAAGGAACTCATGGTATGTGTAGCATCAGCAGCATCATCTCCTTTTTTGGCGTGCTTATACCCAAGTGTAGTGTAATTTCTCTCCAGATCCTCCATACCATTTCCTATGAGTGAAAGGAGCGGTTAAGTATCATGTAGTTAATCTTGTCAAATAAGTGTAAGTACCAAAGCGAGAGCAGGAGCAGACACACACACACGCGAAGTAATATGAAATATAATTGTGGCAGTATAAGACGGTAATGGTGTACGACCGTTGACTACGAAATAGCATCTTAGAAGCGAGCATCTCGTTCAGGTCACACACATATCTGCTGAACGACACAATGCAATATGAGTGTATACATTCAAGAGGGAGAGTGAAACACTAGAGAGATGTTATGTACATTTCGAAGAAATTTGAGGAGAAAAGAATGAGCGGTGAAAATCAACGGAGGAAAAGGTAACAGTAAAAAGGAGCGCAGATGAGAGAAAGAGTGAGAGTGAGAGAAGAACTAAACCGTCATAGTTGATGAATGTATATATGTACCTGCATAGCACACAGGTATGCCGCTCCACTCCCATTTTCTCCATGTACTTACAAGATAATGGTGGCTGAGTGAAAGTTAACTAGAAGTAAAGCTAAGGTTTTATTACCAGAGGGAATTATTTTAGGCTCACTCACTCCTCTCCTTTTCCTCTCTCACACGAAACTATTACTGCTACTTACGTTTGTTATAAAGCATCCACACGATACAAGTAATTTTTCCCAGAGAGAGAGAGAGAGAGAGAGAGAAGGAAGCCTCTGCATCAGCAGAAAAAGAGCATCTAGTTCTAGTATAAGGATATGGAGAAGTAAAAAAACAAGTGTGGGGGTATAAAGGCGAGAGACAGGTCTCTCCTCGCAAGACACAAGAGAAGAAAGACGTTGTGCATCGATATTATTCACTTTTAATGCAGGAAGCCAGTTGGAGATAGTTAAGAAGTGGCTTTGTCGTGTGCCACAGCCAGAGGAAAGAGAGTTGTAGAAACAGAGAGAGAGAGAGAGAGAGAGAGAGAGAAAGTTCACTTCTATCGCAAATATTGTACGCATTATTCAACATGCACACTCCTATATTTTATGTATGTCTATGGTGGAGACTGGTGTTTTCCTCTGATATCTCTCTCTCTCTCTCAGAGTATAGACAGAAGAGATGAGGTTCTCTCGTTTGACGAAGTTGAGGGTGAAGACTGGGAGCAAGAAGAGGAGTAAAATTTCCTCTGTGGAAGAAGAAGAAGGAGTGTGATAGGTAGGCGCGCATTACTTAAATAAAGGAAATGGCCACAGGAATTACAACTGCTGCCGTAACTGCTACTATACTCCAACTCGCTATTGCCATTACTATCATCCGAAACCCGATGTGTGTCTCTCTCTATATTTTTCACTATTTCCCCTGATGTGGAGAAAGTGAGCATATAGAAAAGAGTGCTTACAAGAAGGAAGATATTATTCTCATATACGGCTTCGGCTCTGTGTGAGAAGCAAAATGTACCTAATAAGTACTCTCTCCCTCACTTCTTTTGTGTCTTTTCTTCGTTGCATGACTGTCAGTAAAAGAGAAAAGGGGTTTACTTTACGAGCCAAGTCTCAGGTGTTCCCTACAATGTCTGATTATGCTTAAGCCTTTCTCCGCTATTGCCTGTCTTTCAAGGAGCTGCCACTTTACTAAAGTGCTGTTCCATTTTTACTACTCTTTTTTACGTGCACAAAACATTTATACCTGTGCAACACATTATGTACAACTATGTAGACACAATAAGGACGCAATTCGATACTGTGGAGGATGGAAGATATATACGCTTTTCTTCTTCCCATCTCCCTCTCTCCAAGATAACTTTTTAGTTACGTTTGTTTTTTTTCCTTCGAAAAATACTGAAATGGTATGCCGCGTTGCTTGCGTGGCATCTTCGGCGGCTTCCTTAAAGTAAATTTCAGTTATATACACGCTCAAAAAGTTTTTTATGCAAGAGAAGAGGAATATGGTATCTCTGAAATTGTTGCTTTGGTCTGAAATAGTCTTTGTTTTTTTACCCGGAAAAATTCTTTCTTGGAAAACATAATGATTCCCTTTTGCAAGTGAATTTTCTCAGAGAGAAAACGCATGCACACAAAACTACAAAAGTATTCCGCTTTTAATAAACACAAGTAACCCCTATGCGCCCACCCCTTACCTTTCTCAGAACTGCACAGTCATCAAAATTATCATAGATGATGGCACATAGACTCTCTACCGCATACACGTGCTCACCTGTCTCAATCCGTTGTTACCTGGGATTGCGAGAGTATGAAAGACTGGGAAAGTTATTTAGTTTTATGTATTGAATTCCTCTGGATGGAGATCCATCTCACTCTCTCCCTTTTAGTCAATTTCATAGGAGACATGCAGATCCAAGAAAATCCCATCAGCACATGAAACACACACGTCGTTCACATTGATTTATCCAATGAAGTTATTGAGTATATCAGCATCATCATACATGCAAGGGAGTGTGCACATATGAAACAAATAGACAAGATAAAAGGGTTACGTTATGACATTCCTCTCTAACATTTTGGGTTAACTATATTTTCTTGTAGAAAAAGTTAAACTCGCGAGGACGAAGACACTTATTCCTCGCTCTACATCCACCACTGCCGACAAAAGAAGAGATGAATGTCTGCAGAGGAGATGGACAGATTATATTTTGTTGCGCTGTCTTGTCGGAGAGGAATGAAAATAGGGAAAGCGGAGAAGAACACATATATACAAAGACTCACACACACATGTTGTTGGATTGGACTGGATGTATGAAAGGAGTAACACCTATTCACAACCCCTGTCAAATCCATTGTTGTTGGATTATAGAAGACATAGACTCTCCAATTTACTCGCTAAAGCACTCGCTGTCCATTGTAATCTAATCCTTTTTTATTTTCAACTTGCCGCATCTCTCTTTTCTCTCCACGTATACATAATACATAAGATGGAAACATGGCTGCACCATTGTCTACTTGTGTTTGTGTATATATCTCTAGATTGTAAGTACATTACAATAAACAACTGGCTAGATTCCGCTTTCTTTTTTTTCTTTCTCTCTCACTCGCTTTTCTTTTCTATCTTATTTGAGTTCATCATGAGCAGCTTCCGCTCCAGCTTGCTTTCCTTTATTCTTTTGCCGTTGATTGTTTTTTTCTTTTTGTAAAAGTATACTAGGACATATATACACGTACGCTAGTATTTATATGTCAATGTTAAGAGTACATTTTTGGAGAACGGAGAAGAAGAAAAAAACAACACCGTCAACCGCAGAAATTTAGTGGAAAGTTGAAGGGGAAAAGTATAAGGCAAGATGCTGCGTCCATTTATTTCACTCCAGAGTTTCAGGTTTACTGTTTCATTCGATACATTATAACAATTTATGTACCATAGTTCCATGCATGTCTGCTTCCTTCGTTTTTCCCTATGAAAAGGTATCCCCGTCGCTTTTTTCTCCTTCTTCTTCCTCGAGTATTATAACATGTGGCGGGGTTTAAGTGCATGTGTATAATGCATAAAATATTCGTTGGGTCTTCTGGAAATGTCTTATTTTTCTATCACGCAATATTTCAAACAATCCCACTTGCTCCTCCAATGCTCCCAAATGCACCTAGATGTTGAGTTATAGTTCTCTCGCTGAAACGCGTGTGTATTTTCCCCTATTCCAATAATACCGTCACGGCCGCCACGCCAGCATTCCCTGAAAGAGTATCAATATCTCTTTCCTCCGTTTTTTCGCAAAACAAGCGACTTAGCTGTTCGACAGCGGGAAATGAATACCTGGAAGCCTGGGGATAGTGAAAAAGATGAGTGGAGGAGTGGAGGCGCACACAGATCTGGCTTAAAAGAATTCCCGAAACGTTTATATACAAGAAGCATGCTTTAAAAATGAGTGTAGAGAAAATGTACTAAAAGTTGTGTGCTCCGTACTTTGTCACGTGCAGCCTAAACAGTATTGAATTTTAAATCTAGGGATTATTCACATTGCTGCTGTGACTGGACTGATAGGATGTTCCATGAGCTCCTCCATTATTTTTCATAAGTACATGAGCGGAAAGAGCAAAAAAACTACCACATATTCTGGCAAATAGGTAGTATGCAACTTTCTCCCTAATAACACATCATGATGTGCACAAGTACAAGTATAATATGTTTTTGGATGAAGGTGTATGCATCAGCATAGTAGTAGCACTTTTTCTGGAAAGTGAATGAGAAATGAGAGGAACCACAGCGTGGAACAACATTTGAATATAAAGTCAAAGGCAGAGAGAGAAGAGCTCGTTTTTTTTGGTTTGTATAGGATTTTTCTAGAGTGTAGCATATTGACTTGCATAAAAAGGGTTATAACAACTTGTTTAAACATTTTTGTCTACGTATCAAGAAGATAAACGATAGAAAAAGTGAGAGCATAGTTTTTAGGATCGGTTTTTGAGAAACGAACGGCTTCACTCCACCAACCGCCATGATCATCAGTCAGCCATTCATTTATCTTTTTCTACTTCAATATATACGCTTCCACTACTCCCACACGACTCACTACTTTCCTATCTATACACACGACAAGCAAGTAGAGTAGAAAAAACTTTCCATACTAAATTCCCTCTTTCCTGCTCATTTGCTCTATTCACATTCACCAACACCATCTCTCCACGTTTTTCCTCCTCGTGTATTCCCTTTCCACTCTCCCATTTTTTCCTCGGAGGACAGACAGACGGGGAAAAGGTTATTGATGTGCTTCGTGATATGCAATTTTAATTGGGTAAATTAACTTTTCAAAATTTTCACTTGATCAAAAGGCGGTCACGTAATTCCTATCAAATTATAAGCACACCAGCACCACACACACATAAGTGTGTATACATCCTTTCATATGCCACAGGGAATGTATATTTGCAAAATAATATGTGATTCATTCAAGTGTTTTGGTAATCAAAGAGTAAACTTTTCTACACACATTGTGCAAAGTGGCTTTTGGTGTGGTAAAAGTTTTTTCTCTCTCATAAAAAGTAAACAATGGAGGCGAGAGAGAGTGTGTAATAATATGCTTATCTCTTCACATGGTCGTAATTAATCAAAACTAAACACAATGGAATGATTAATTGAAATTCGTAATCATAACCAATTTTCCTTGTTATTAGCACACACACACAACAACAACAAACATTATATCATTTCAGAGCGAAGTTTTTTTCTCCCCTTTTTTCCTTCCCGAGGGATGAGGATAGTGATAAAGAAAAATGGAAGGGCAGAAAAATATCATTATCATCCTTCCTCTCCCGACAAGGAAGACAATCGACGAGAGGAGGTTGTGGTGAATGAAACAGGTATATTTTGATGGGGGAAAAGTCTACAAGCTTTAGCCAAGCATCAATATCTAGTTTCTTTACCTCTCCTCGTTGGAAGGTTGGAACGTCTCAGAGGACTGGACTCATCGTAAACATCAGGAAAAAAGGGCTCGCACACAGCGTTCTTACATCACGTGATAAGGTTTATAAAAGCCTTAAAGTTAACAGTATGTCTGGGAAGGTTTATGACTTGTGTGGAGACATACAATGTATCTTTTTCATATAAAAGTTGGGATACTTGCACGTTGGAGGGTTGTGTTGTATCTGTATCATTCCCAGCTTTTGTAATGAAGGATGCTGCTGGAAAAATTCAAATTGTGGTAGCTTTGTATGTACTTGCATTTAAAATGTCTAGTATTTTTCTGGAGCTCGGGGTTCTCTCTCTCATTTTTCAGGTATAAATATTATGCGGATTTCCCAATGTCCATGTGTGTATATTTTGTGGAGTCAGGTTTAATACGGTACGCGGGGTGGTGGATGGTAACCACTCTTGCTTCCATTATTATTGGCAGAAGGCCTCCTTCTTCGCAGCTCACAAATGGCGAGAGCATGGATGCATGAACTATTAAGTAAATATCTAAAAAGGAGCGAGAGAGGAGAGGAGCATATATTTATAGTACACATCTCTCCGTGTGGGAAAGGAAGGGAGTATATAAGGTTTAATGCTGAAGAAAAAAAGTGAAGTCACAACGTGAATGGATATTACATACACGCAAGTATTTTTCCCTATGTTACATGGGAAAAAGTGTGAGTGGGAAGGATGGAGTGAGAGAGGAGAGAGAGAAAGAGAGCATCGGAACGAGAGATACAATACGGCCGCTTTTCTCCCATTTTATGCTTTGGCAAGTAGAGTGAGAGGACTCGTAAATTCATCCATTTTCTCCTCATTTCCTTTTCTCCATGGACAGAAATAGATACATATGTGTGCCCATCATACATAATAAATGTCGCACGGTTTCCGCTCTCACTACACTACTCTCTATTATATTCTCCGCGAACCGAAAAATGTGCTGCGAAAAAAGTGTATACGTTTTCCTATAACTTATTCTCTGTGCATGTGATGATGCTGTTCTGTTTGTGAGCTCCAAGTTGGATGTAAATTTATTTCTCGGTTGGGATCTGTATAAAAAGTGCGGTGATGGTATGAACAGTATGTACCTCATTCTCAATATTGGCATGAAATTCAGATATGCTTTATGTGAAAGAGAGAGGTGAACTATTACAAGTTCACTTTAGGCTTGATATGATGATGGTGAATGGTGAATGGTGACGTTGTGTGTATGTCTGTACAAACCTTCTTCTCTGTTTGAATTGGGAGAGAAAGCGGAAATTTGGTTTAACTCATCTCATTCACTCAATTCAACTTCTTACCTAATCCCTCATTGCTATGTTCGCAAATGGTTCGGTTGAAATTTGAAATACTAGCTTCTAGTAGTTGAAACAAAAGGGGTTCACAAAATTTAGTGATAAATGCCAAAAAGTGTTCCACCTTTTTTAGGACAAGGTTTAGGTTGACAACGATTGACTTACTAACACTTTACACCTTCGATGAACATTTTTATACAACGCGTCAATCATACCTTTTGCATTTGTTGCATTATTTGGGCTCTTTAGAGACCATATAGTTTACCTCGTGAGGTTGGTTTTGGTTAGGTCAATGTTAGGTTGATATGAGGTATGTGATTGGTTGAGGAAGAGGTACACTCATCACTCGTGACTCACCACACCGGACTCCCACGAACATTCAAATCTTGTTCATTAACATGTTAACATCTAAAGAGCCCCCCGTTATAAGTTACCCAACTTTTATTATAACGTGTAAAATAAAATTTGTCGACGTCTTGTGATAACAGTTTTGAGATTTTTACTCTTGTCTTTGTTTGTGCTAGCGTATATATCTTTCATTGTCATTATGTAGCTGGTATATGGTTTACTTAACAAATACATTTAATAGTTTTGCTTCATGAGAAAATAACAGAAATATTTTTGGAAGAACTTCCCCTAAACTATGAATATAAACGTTATCCGGGATATACTTTGTCGTACTTTCTGATGAACCCAACAACCAGATCAACTTTCAGGAGATGAACTACAAGTGAGAAGTGACTGATCAAATAAGTTAGCTAAACTGGTGGAGTAATGGATCGCATCAAATGTTACATTAATACATGTAGGATAACGGCCACGTTCTGGGCCAAGGGCTAAAAATAAAGGGGAGTGTACGTTTTACCTATTAATTTTCTTCATGGAAAACGTTTTTCTCGGAACGACATGAAAATACATGGATTGTCAAACTATTTAATGCACGAAGGCGAAGCAGCAGAAAAGCATAACACAAGAAGACAACTCTCCACTCCACTACGAAATCGCATCCCGCATTCATGAGAAAAGTCGAGAGTGAAATGAGCATGTTCATTTTCATCAACATTATCGTCATATCATGACTATCACGAGTCATTCAGCATTCAAGTTCCATTATTCTCAGGAAATTAAAACCTCTTTTTGATACATTCTCCCATTCATTTCTTCACTTCATCATCATACGTTTTAGAAACTCTCCGCAGTCTAAATAAAGATTCAAAAGACAGTCGCGCAGTGACAGCGGGCACACGCTACTGACAAATCAATAGTGCTATACTGCCATTCAATGCATTTTTATATGAAGGTAACGTAGCTCTAATAAAACGTTCGCTTCGTTGTCGATGCCTTGTTCAACTTCTACAATATGCGTCAGCGAAATGAAGATTTTTTTTTTATTTTTTTCAGTAGGCCATTATACTTTGGGTATAAAATCAAACCTGAACTAGCGGATAGGAATATTGGTTATGAAGAATATTTTATAAGAAGTGAAAATATCGTGAGCATCTTCTTACTCATTAATACGCACAAAATAGAATTCGGGTTGTTATTAAAAGTAATTATGAAAATGAAAAGCTCACGTACTCCAAACTGCGAGAGAGAGGCTAATAGATGGCTAATGTAAATTGTGCCATGTTAGTAACAACAATCACGTTAAAAACAACGATCGTCCTAAACTAAACGCTCATGGTGAGTTGAGTATATATGAGTACCTAATGTATAGGATTATACACGACGGAGAAAGTTTTTTAAAAAGTCGGTGCTCAACTTTTCGGCTTTTTGTGTATAGCGTATTGAAATGTGCCGTTTGCCTTCTGCCTCTCTCGCTCTCCCCATTAGTATGCAGGACTCGTCCATTATTGTAATGGAGAAATGCAGATAGATTCACATACAAATTTTGTGGAAAAAACTCTCTTCCACAAATGCTGTAATGTCCTGTGTAGTATGTGTGTATGAAAGCGAGAAAGAACTCATGCATGCACTCTCTTCTCTCTGCACGCTAACCCTCTTCCAAAGAGAGAGAGAGAGAGAGAGAGAGAGAGAGAGAGAGAGAGAGAGCAAAAATACATGGCTACACGGACATATTCCATTGGTTTTTAAGTGGATGAATGTTTCTCTTTAGTTTCCTCTTATATTCTCCTCCAAGTTCCAGTTCATTTCTAAACTCTATATTGCTAGCTCAAAGCGAGAAAGAGAGTTTTAGTTGAAGTGAGGAGGAGAGAAAAAAACAAGGAAAAGGAGCAACAAAATGCCAACAACATTACCAATATTATTTTCGCTGTTTAGGGAAAAAACCAAGTTGAGCCATATGCAATACTAGTTATATATACACAAAAAGTATGTTTTCACTGAGTTTGGTTTGTGTGTGTGAGAGTTGTTACTTAAAATTATTTTGGCATGCATGATGATGGGGGTTGAAAACAGTGAAGGGAAACAGATCAAGTGGTGGGAGATATCTTGTGTTATGTATATTTATTATATATGATGCATTCCTA